>BPLR01006848.1:0-41433 GCA_021605095.1 Caerostris extrusa
GCCACGTATTGCTGCTGTCAGAGGGTGATTAAATTCCTGTGTTCTAATGCTCACAAGCGGCGCATGTTGCCACCCGAGTCACATGTGTGGCTCATGAATTATGTGCAATGCTGGAATTTTAAGTTGGCAATTTATTACATATTAGTGAATTATACGAGCAGCTAAATAGTGGTGAACTTTGCCTATTTCCAAGCTCGGAGTCAGAATTTCTCACATTATTATGAAATGAAATTGGCCACAGTATCACAATATAGGGTGGACACTTAGTACAGAGGGAAAAACACTCTTAATATTTTTTAATAACCATCATTAGATCTTTTACATAAGTAGTATCATTGGAAATTACTTGTAGGGAACTTACTTATGGTGCAATGCAGTTAACTAACAACAAATTCATTAACAAGGTTAATTTACTCACTAACTAAATTAATTTTTAAAAACTCTGAAATTATTTTTTTGTGTGTCTTAAATATACAAGAATCAGTTTTTGTGATAAAATTAACAGAAAATGCCCGTTTACAATATCCATAGTCTATCTCGTTCATTAACTGAATAATATATAACCTTCTTCCAGCGATAATTATAAAGAAAAAAAAAAGCATGAAAATTGCTCGATTTTATAGAAACACTGAAAGTTCTGAACTTGTAAAGAATAAAAATAATTGAAATTGATTATTTAAATGATACCAATTACACGTTTTTATTATTTTTATCTCAATTATACCATTTAAAGTAAAAAAAAAAAATCACACGATTCTTTTCCTATGATTAAGTGAGCTATTATTGGTTAAAATGCTTTATAAGACCAACCAATAAAATGACATCATATTTTTCTGGCGTCTTAAATTCTAAAGCTAATGACTTCAAGTAGCTCATAAGGAAATTCATTTGTTTTCTTTTTAACTGCATCAAATTAATTAATGAAATATTATTTAAGGCAACTCTATCAAGTATTGGTTTGTTAAATATATGCAGGGAGAAGAAAAAAGGGCAGATATATTTTTCATTTTTATTTTTTGTTAAATCACAAAAAATAAAATATTAATAAAATAAAAACTAATTAAAAATGACGCCAATTTTTTTTTTTAAAACTTTTTGAAAGCAATTGAATGAGAGATTAACTGTTACATTTTTATCCTTTTAATAAATAACTTTCAATTTTTATTTTAAATATGATTAAAACGGAAATCATTTGATAGTTATAATCCTAATCATTAGTTGGTAACAAAATAAAGGAAATTTTCTTCACTGTCTATTTGTTGCTAATTGACAAAAAAAAAAGAAGAATTTTTTTGCATGATTATGGTTTAATAAAACCCTATTTTAAATTAAAACTAATTAGAAATTTGGCCAAACGATTTTTAATCTTTTAGGAAGCAATTTAATAAAAGATTAATTGTTTTAGCATTTTATCTTTCTTTTAATCAGATAATTTTCAATTCTAATTTAAATCAGATTAAAATGAAAAAGAATTTGATAATTATAATCCTAATCATTAATTGTAACATTTTTAAGAATATTAATTTATTATTTTAATTATGAAGCAACATTCTTTAATTAATTTTCATAACAAAATCTTATTAATATTTTATTAGAATATTTTAGAGAGAGATTTTAGCAATTAATTTATTTTTTTTCATTTCAAAATGTTCTTACTCATTTTTCTTAGTGAAATATATGGTTTGCTTTTTATGACTTTCGTAGTTTTCATTTTGGTGTAATCAATTCACTTGTTTTTTTTATTTTTATTTTATTTATTTAAAAGGTTTATTTTTCAATCTCTACATATCTGTTTATTTAAAGTTTAATTAATCTTTGACTCTTTTGATCTTTCGCATTTTCTGATTTGGCATTTTATTATTCTTTGTAATGATGATATTTAAATTGTAAAATATTTTTTTTTTTTTTGTTTATGTGTTTTTTATAGTTTTTTTTTTAAAAGTTTTTATGTATCTATCTTATGTATATCATATTTAACTATAGTATGAGATTTTTATCTATCTATTTATTTTTTATATTTATATCTATAACTGTCATATCTATCATCTAGATTTTATTATATATATCGTTTATCATATCTATCCATAAAATCTATCTATCATATATATTTCATCATATCTATTAGATTAAGTATCTTCTATAGCATGTATTTTAATTCTTGATATGTTTTAAATTTTTTGAAACCTTAAATTGAATATTTTTAGTTTGAAATGTTTTCTCAACATATTTTTTAAAACCAATTTTTATTATTTTCAATCTTTAGTCTGCATGATGACAGATCACGTCTGTAAAAGGCTGAATATAGACAGAAAAATGTTTTAACAATGCAAGGGAAAAGAAGTTTTAAATTTAATATTAAATAGACACAGTTCTGGTTTAAAATAAAAAAATACATGAAACAGGTGTCTATTATTAATAAATAATTTTTTATTATTATTTTAGGATAGAATAAGCATTAAATGCTATTGATAAAGAAGGGGGCCTGATGGCCAAATTTGCCTAGCTTTCAGTGTCATAGGTTTCGCGTTCTGAATCCTGGCGGTGCCATGGATATTTGTAGTGGTCGAAATCCACTTTAAATCGGGGTCCTTGTATAATATGACTGTAGAGTGTTGGGCGTAAGGCTGACAATCCGACCCCGTAAAGGAAACATATCATGTCACGAAATCTGCCATTCTGACAGATGATTCGGCATTGCGGACATCGCAGCCTTGAAGCCTGTTGGGGCAGTGATGGTGAGGGATTTATATATTTTTGGCTTATGCAGAATATAACAGTTGAGTTCTGAACTCCTTCCCTGAGCCGTCGCATTTCCTGGTTTATCACATTTTTGAGCATCGGGACGTGGGGCTGAAAAGATCCAGTAAGGAGAAAAGAGTTAAAATTCCGAACACGTTTATTGTCGTTGTTGTGACTCTTTCTCTCAGAGTCGATAGCTCCCGGGACCAACACCCCATATGGAGGGAAAGAGAATAGCTTCTGTTCTGATGGAGCACCTGTAAGTAGAAGTCTGGCTTGGCCTCCAAGTCGCTGAAGAAAGAGGGCAGTGCCTTCAAAGGTGGACATTTAGGAGCGCTTCCCCATATTTGCGTATAGTATAAGCAGGAGAAAACCCTCAAAATTTCCATCAGATAGTTCGACTCACGACGCAAGATGCTGCACATCTGAAACGCCCTCGACACTCCTCGTTTTTGAAGCAAAGTGTCTTACAACAAAGCCGCCAGTGGATTGAACCTCTGTCTTAATGCTCACCAGCGGTGCACGTTAAAACTGAGTCACGAGTCAGGTATTATGTGAAGTTCTTATGATAATTAAAATATATTATGGGTTGTCCCGATTTTCTTTTTTTGATCGATTGTTTAACAAAATTAGGAACAAGAACTGTTGTTATTGTTCTAATGCAGCTGACAATATAGGGAGACAGTTATTCTTTATGCCATAAGCAAAAGGGTTGCACTGTTGTTACTCGCGTACCAGGGCCCATGTAGCCTGAAGATGTGCTATGGACGCGAGTAAAACTACCCCGCAATTCTCTGCGATTTTATTAGACCGGGACCTACGGGTTAAAAGTGGAATATGAACTCCTACAAACATCCATGGCACCGCGGGGACCGTAACATGTGGTAACGAGTGCCAGCATACATATTTATAATCTTATCCTAATCAGGTATATTTTCAACTGCGAATTCCTTACTGGATTTTCAACCAAGCTGTTAAGTCCAGAAACACAAACAGATTTTAACCCTCTAGCCTAATTTGTGTATTAAAAAATCACTTAACTAGAAAACCATTAATGAATAAATAAATATAAACAATTTAAAAGGGAACTTAAAAGAAAGTTTATTGAATTTCATTGAACGAATCCCTCACAAAGCGAATTCATCGGAGATCGCCGTTACCTAGGTGACACTGAAACAATGATTAACAAGCTTAATGCTGTGTTCTCTGCATTCCTTTCGCAGCTGGAACGACGGTTGCAGCGGGGAATTAAATAATCAGCTGCACAACACTAGTATTACTAATTGCAGAGATTACGACATAACGAAAGACGAGCCTGTCGTACAAACTAATCTAATTTGCTCCGCAGTTTACAATGAAAGACTCGTTTTGTTTCGATGTTTCGATAATTAATCGAAGTGATTATACGTTTAGTTGATGGATTATGTTATATCGTTTTACAGAGAGGAGGGAATCGTTTTTATTATGAGAGAATTTTATTTCTTAGGTGGCAGTTTATTTATTATGTATGAATTTATATAATGGGACCTGATGTTTGAGTGACTAGCGCTCTGGTGCTGGGGGACACAGGGTTCGTGTTCAAGTCACTGTGGTTCCATGGATGCTTGTAGTGCTTTCAGAATCCACTTTAAACTATAGGTTCTGGCGTAATAGGACTGTAGAGCGTTGCGTGTAGAGCTAACAATCATAACCCGTAAAAAGAGAACATCTCATATCTCGAAAACTAACAGTAGGCAGATGGCATTGTCCCACCATGGGGCTGTTGTGAAAATGGTGATGCTGATAGATTTATACAAATTGGTATTTTCTGTAGAATATAATCGTGTTGTTCAACTAACACCTGCTATTGACAGTCGATGAACTCTTATATCACATTTCGAGCATCAGGGACGTAGGGATGAAAAAGATCCACTAAGGAGGATAGGGTTAAAATTCAGAACCAGATTCCTGTTGTGACTAATGCTCTGTGTAGGGCAGTTCGGGACGGACAACATGTAATATGTAGGAAAGAAGGCAACTTCTGTTGTGTAGAGCCCCATAGGTAGAAGTCGGACTTGGCTCCGAGTATCTGAAGAAATAGGGCAGTGACTTGCAGGAGAACGTTCAGGAGGAACTACGCCGCATTTTCGTATCGTAGGGAATAAACCAAGGAAATTTTTGAGAAAATTTCCTCTCCATCGAGACTCTTCGCTTTTAGAAACAGTGCTTAGAACAAAGCCGCCAGGGGATGTAACCACTACCCTAATGCTCCCCAGCGGATCACGTTGTCACGGAGCTACGAGTCTGGCATTTATGGAAAGGTCTTACGATAAATAAAAACGTTATTAAGGGTTGTCCCCAATTTTTTCATCGATTGTATCAAAAGAATTTAGAACGAGAAACCACAAAAACAATATTTGGAAAAATCACATATTACTTTCTCCTCCATAACAACATTGAAGAACTTTCTGGCATAATATTTATAATGCTTATCCCTATCAGGTGTACTTTGAACAAAGCTCTTATACTTATAAACAGATATACTTCCAACCAATCTCTTTAATTCAGAAACACAATAAAAAGATTTTAATACTTTACCACATGTAACAATAAAAGTTAGAACTACCAAACCATTAATGAATAAACAAATTAAAAGAAACTTAAAAGAAAGTTTATTGAAATTTATTGAACGAATCCCTTACAAATTGAATTGTTGGAGTCGCCGTTTCCTAGGTTACACTAAAACAATGATTAACAAGCTTAGTGCTGTATTCTCTCCATTCCTTTCGCAGCTGGAACGACGGTCGCAGTTGGGGAATTAAATAATCAGCTGCACAACGACTATTACTTATTGCAGAGATTACGGCATAACGGAAGATTTGTCTGTCGTACAAACTAATTGAATTTGTTCTTCAGTTTACTGAAACATTGGATATAAAAGAGTAGTTTTGTACAAACATGTTGTGATGGATTTTTGTACAAGGAAACCTAGATGTTTCGATAATTAATCGAAGTGATTATTCAACTAGTCGGTGGATTATGATATTTTTTTTGCAGAAAGGAGGGCAACTTCTTTTTATTATGTAAATTATGAAGAAGAATGCTAGAATTTCTTTTATTAGGAGATAGTGTATTTATTATGTGGGTCTTATATAATAGGGCCTGATTTTCAAGTGACCAGCGCTCACAGGTTTCGGATTCGATTCCGGTTTCGGTTATTATGTTCTGTTTTTTCCTGTGTCACAGGTTTCGGGTTCGGAGTACAGCCGTCCAATTTATATTTTTAGTGGATCGGAATCCACTTTTTAAACCGCAGGACCTGGCTAATATGATTGTAGAGCGTTGGGCGTAGGCCTGACAACTCTACACAGTAAAAACATCCCTGCTAATCGCCAGACGATATTGGCCCACCATGGGGCTGTTGCGCCACTGATGATGGACTTATATATGATGTATAAATTTGTATTTTCGATAGAATATAACAGTTCAACGAACACGTGCTACAGATCAATCAAGGCACTCCTATGGTTATCACATTTAGAACATCCTGATACGTGGGGTTGGAAAGATACAGTAAGAAGGTAAGGGTCAAAATTCAAAACAAGGTTGTTGTAGTCCCTAATCCGCAGTGTCCAGCAGCGTGGAACGGACACCCCATGAACAGTCTACTCATTATTGAGGGAAGTGGGACAACTTCACACCTGTGGGTAGAAGTTTGACACGGCTCCGTGTCACTGACGAAGGACAGCAACTTCTTCTGGGAGCCTTTTAAGAGGAATTACACCACATTTGCTTTTCGTATTGAAGAAAACCTTAAAAAATTAACACCAAGTAGACCGTCTAATGATGCAAGATGCTGAACATAACAAACACTTTCGAGACTCCATGTTTTTTGAAACAATGTCTACAAAAATGCTGTAAAGGAATTGAAACTCCTGCGCAATGCCCACCAGCAACGCACGTTGCCACTGAGCTACGAGTATAGCCTGTATGTGAAGTTCTTATGATAATTAAAAAAGTTATTAAGGGGTGTTTTGATGGATTTTTTGATGGATTTTGATGGATTGTACCAACAGAATTGGGAATAAGAACTGATAGCTTGAAGATGTGTGACGGACGCGAGTAACACTACCCCACAACTTGCTATGATCCTATTAGACCAGGACCTACATTTTAAAAAAGGATTTAGAACCACTATATATCTATGGTACCATGGGACTCGAACCTGTAGTATCGAGTGTACCGCCACTCGGCCATTAGGGCCCATGGAACGACAATTACATGAGCAATATCTAGACGGATCACAAATTCATTTCCCCTCCAAAAACAAGCAATGAAGAACTTTCTGGCATACATATTTATAATGCTTATTCCTATCAGGTATACTTTCGAGTACGAATCTCTCATCGTATTTTCAACCAAGTTCTTAAATTCAGAATCACAATAAACCGATTTTAATCCTTCACCTCATTTTTATGCATAAAAAATAATTTAACTAGAAATTAATGAATAAATAAATATAAACAAATTAAAAGGTACTTAAAGAAAGTTTATTGAATTTTATTGAACAAATCCCTTACGAAGCGAATCCATTGGAGATCGCCGTTTCCTAGGTTACACTAAAACAATGATTAACAAGCTTAGTGCTGCATTCTCTGCATTCCTTTCGCAGCTGGAACGACGTTAGCAGTTGGGGAATTAAATAATCAGCTGCACAACACTATTACTAATTGCGGAGATTACGGCACAACGGAGAACAACTCGATTTGTCTGTCGTACAAACTAATTTAATTTGCTCAGCAGTTTTACAGAAGCAATGGATATAAGAGACTCGTTTTGTACAAACACGATGTGATGGATTTTTGTACAAGGAAACCTAAATCCTAAATGCTTCGATAATTAATCGAAGTGATTATTTGTTTAATGGGTGGATTACGCTGTATTTTTTCGGAAATGAGCGCGTCGTTTATATTATGTGAAATATGGAGATGAATGCTAGAAGTTCTTTTTTTAGATAGCTACTCATATGCATGTAAGCATGCTTTTCTTAATTCCTTTATTTTAATTTATTTTCTTAAAATTGTGTTTTAAATTTAACCTTTTATCTTTTTTTGGGCATCGTCAACGGACTCCTAATTGTACCGATAGCTTTTGCTTTTTCGATCTCTTGCTTTAATTGTTCTCAAGCAAGAGATGTTTTTCCTAAATTTCAATAGTTTTAATCTTTTATTTATTAATATTCTCTAATTCAAGCAACTTCATTTTGTGCAAATTTTCTAACTAAATTAAGATGTGGAGGTATCGTGGTTCTTAAAACCACACAGGAACTCCGTGACCGGTACGCCCGTTGCCCTTTTTTTAGATAGCAGCTTATTTATTATGTGTGGATTCATATAATGAGGCCTTATGGCCGAGTGATTAGAGCTCGGTGCCACAGATTTCAGGTTCAAGTCCCGACGGTGCCATGGATGTTTGTAGTAGTTTGACATCCTATCACATTTCAAGTGGTTTTTCCTATCAGATTTTTCCACTAAGGAGGAGTGGGTTGTTGTAGTTGTGACTGATCCTCAGTGTCTGACAGCGCGGGATGGTCACCCCATGAGTAGTCTGCTCATTAATGGAGATAAAGGGAACAGCTTCTATTGTAATGGAGCACTGGCTTGGTTGGCCTCCAAGTCACTAAAGAATGAGGGCAGGGCCTTCAGCGAGGACTTTAGAGGGAAATACTCCGCGTTTGCGCATAATATGAGAAAACCAAGAAAACTTCCACCAGGTAGTCTGACTCAAGAGGCAATAAGCTGAACGTCGCAAACGGTATCAAATGTCCTCGTTTTTTGAAACAGATTTTTACAAAAAACCCGCGAGTGGAAAGAACATCAACCCTAACATTCACCAACTGCACACGTTGCTACTCGAGCCACGAGTCAAGCATTTGCGTAAAAGTTCTTATGATAATTATAAATGTTATTAAAGGTTGTCCCTATTTTGTTTTTAACGATTGTAGGAACAGTCACAGGAGCAATATCTGGAAAAACACACATTTTCATTTCCCTAAATAACAAGAACTGCAAAGTTTTCTGGTATACTTATTTTATAATGTTTATCCCAAGCAGGTATGCTTTAGATTGCCAATCGCTTTTCTTATTATCTACCAAGCTCTTATAATCCAAAAACACAATACACACACAGATTTTTAACCCTTCCCCATTTTGTGTATAAAAAAAAATCATTTAACTAGAAAACCCCGAATGAATAAATAAATATAAACAAATTAAAAGTAACTTAAATGAAAGTTTATTGGAATTTTATCAACCCAATCCCTTACAAAGCGAATTCATTGGAGATCGCCGTTTCCTAGGTTACACTAAAAAACAATGATTAACAAGCTTAGTGCCGTATCTCTGCATTCCTTTCGCAGCTGGAACGACGCTTGCAGCGGGGAATTAAATAATCAGCTGCACAACACTATTTACTAATTGCAGAGATTACGGCATAACAGACGACGAGTGGGTTTGTCTGTCGTACAAACTAATTGAATTTGCTTTTCAGTTGACAGAAACAATAGATATAAGAGACTCGTTTTGTACAAACATGATGTGATGGATTTTATACAAGGAAATTTAAATGTTTCGATAATTAATCGAAGTGGTTAGTTGTTTAATCGGAGGATTATGGTGGATTTAAAGCTAGAATTTATCTTATATGGTAGTTTATTATGTGTGGATTTATATAATGTGGCTTGATGTGTTTGGCGCTTGGTACCACAGGTTTCCGCTTCAGGTCCCGACATTACCATGGTTATTTTGGTATCCATTTTAAACCGTAGGTCTTTGTCTAATATGACTGTAGAGAATTGGGTGTAGGACTGACAACTGTACCTTGTAAAAATAAAAACATCTCCTAACCCAAATCTGCCAGCAGGCAGACGGCATTCGCTCACCATTGTCTGTTGTGCCACTGATGATGATGAATTTATATATGCTGTATAAATTTGTATTTTCGGTGGAACATAACCGTGTTGTTGAATGAACACCTGCTCCTGACCAGTCGGGAACACCTGTGGCTATCACATTTCGAGCATCTTTAGACGTGGGGGTATAAAGATCCAGAAAAGAAGAAAATGTCAAATTTCCGAACAAGTTTGTTGGTGCAGTTGTGACTAGTCCTTAATGTCCGACCGGTCGGGACTTACACCCCATGAGTAGTCTACTCATGGATGGAAGGAAAGGGGGCAAATTTTGTTGTGATGTCTGTAGTATGTAGAAGTCTGTCTTCATTCAGTGTCACTGAAGAAGGAGGGCAATTTCTTCCGAGAGGACTTTTTATGGGAAACTACCTGTGGTACGGAAAGACTGTGCGCTAACCACTCGTCTAATACGCGTGATAAAAATGAACTACATGAGCAATATCTAGACAACCCACATATTGATTTCCCCTCCATAACAAGCACTGAATAACTTTCTGGTCAACATATTTATAGTGGTGATTTCTATAAGGTATATTTTCGACTGCCAATCCCTTATCAAAATTTCTACCACAAACTTAAATCCAGAAACACTATCAATTGATTTTAATCCTCCACACCCTTTTGTGTATAAAAAATCATTGAACTAAAAACCATTAATGAATAAATAAATATAAACATATTAAAATGAACCTTAAGAAAGTTCATTGGAAATTTATTGAACGAATCCCTTACAAACTGAATTCATTGGAGATCGCCGTTACCTATGTTACACTAAAACAATGATTAACAAGCTTAATGCTCTGCATTCCTTTAGCAACTGGAACGACCGTTGCAGCGGGAATTAAATAATCAGCTGCACAGTACTGTTTACTAATTGCAGAGATTATGGTATAACGGAAGATTTGTCTGTCGTACAAACTAATTTAATTTGCTCTGCAGTTTACAGCGACAGGGATATAAAAGACTAATTTTGTACAAGCATGATGTGAAGGATTTTGTACGAGGGAACCTAAATGTTTCGATAATTAATCGAAGTGGTTATTCAACTAGTCGGTGGATTATGCTATTTTTTTCAGTAAATATTGCATCGTTTTTATTATGAGAACTATGAAGATGAATGCTTGAATTTCTTTTCTTAGATGACAGTTTATTTACACTATTTTTTGCTACGAGCATATAGACCAATGTACCTTAAGCGTCTGTACACGGTCTGCCTTGAAACTGTCGTACTGGTAGCTGAAGAGAGCTGTCGAGACAGGTCTGATGCTGTGTTCCGTCTGTTTCTTTTGGCAGTAACTGCTAAATACCGGTCCTCATTCGGCGTTGTAACACGGGTGTGACCTGTGCTGTAACATCTACTCACATTACCATCATCTTGGAATCGTTGCCAAAGCCTGGAGAGGACACTCGGGGAGATTCCAAGTTCCTCGGATACTTCCAGCTGGGTACGCCCACATTCCAGTCGTCCGATAATTCTACCACGTAAAAATCATCCAAATGCTTCCTTTGTGCCATAACTATGCGGTTATTGCACAAATAGGCTTTTTAAAGCGCTTGTGACCAATTTTACTTCTTTGCCACCATTCTTAATATACCCCTCTCTTACTCTTTCGCCATTGTGACATACTATCCGCGCCATCTGGTGGTTTCCTGTAATTTGCATATTCTTCTTCAAGATGTGTGTGATAATTCTACAGGTGAAATTTTTATTTTAGAGTTCAATTTCTGTGATTCTGAATTATCCTTAATTTATGGACATGAATGTATAATGTGGTGATTTTTATAATGGGGTCTGATGGCCGAATGACTAGCGCTATAGCGCTAGGAGCCACAAGTTTCGAGTTCCAGTCCCCTGCCCGTTGATGCTGGTAGTGGTTCGGAATCCACTTAAAACCATAGGTCTCGGTCTGATATGTCTGCTGAGTGTTGGGGTAGGGTTGACAATCCTACTCCGCGAAAAGAAAACGTTTCGAAGTCTGGCAGATGACCTTGGTCCAACACGGGGTTGTTGTGCTGATGTGTTCGATTTATATACATTTGTATTTTCGGTAAGATATAACTGTGTAGTTCCACGGATTCCTGTTCCTGACCAGTCGTGGCAGTTATATGGCTATAGGCTGAAATCACTAGCTAATAAAAAGAAAACATCTGGCAGCATCAAAACAGCCTTGGCCCATGTTTTGTCAATGATGATGATGATGATGATGGATTTATATAAATTTATATTTTATGTAGAAAGTAATTGAAGGGTGATTCTTCATAATTGAGGATGTTTTGTAGTTTCTTTTTAAAAATGACATGATTTTGCTTGTAAAACATATATTCTTTTTTGTTTTTTAAAACATACAAAAAAAAGTAAAAAATCAAGCATGACAAATTTAATGAATTTTCTAGAAATAATAACCACAGAATTTTTTATGAAAACGTTATTATGGAGTAGTAAGTTGTTACAATAGATTTTAAGTTATATAACACCTATATGTCTGAGTTTATTTTGACGTGTGGTAAATTATATAAACTCGATTAGGAACACATTTAATATACTCGATATAATAGAATTTTATAATAGTTTATAATTTAAACTTTAAATAAACTTAATAAATCTAAATTAATAATAATAATAAACTACTATAACTGCTACTAATAATAATAACAATAATAAAATTAAACGAACAATAATAATAAACTATTACTACTACTACTAATAATAATAATAATAATAAACTACTACCGTTGTTGTAGTTGTAATGCAGCTGGCAATACAGAGATTGTATATCTTTTATGCCAGAAGCAAGGGCTGCACCGCTGTTATGCATTTAGCAATACCCAGGAGGAACGTGCAGCTTGAAGATATGCTACGGACGCCAGTAGCACTACCTCCACAACGCTCTACGATCCTATTAGACAGGGACTTTCTGTTTAAAGTGGATTCCGAGCCCTAACAAATATCCATAGCGCCGCCGAGACTCGAACCCAAAACCTGTGGTACCTAGCACCAGAGCGCTAGCCACTCGGCCATCAGGCGCTTAATATGCTACTACTACTACTAATAACAAATATAACTAATAGTAATAATAACAAACTTAAACTTTTTTTTTTACTTCTAAAGCAGCTGGCAAATAGACCGTGATATTCGCCATAAGGGCTGCACCGATGTTACTCACTTTGCATTACCCAGGGGGCGCGTGTAGCCTGATGGTAAGCCACGGACGCGGAGTAACAATGCCCCCGCAGCGCTCTACGATCCTGTTAGGACCGGGACCTACTGCTTAAAGTGGATTCCGAACCACTACAAACACCCATGGCAAAGTCGGGATTTGAACCCGATACCTGTGGTACCGAACGCCAGAGAGCTAGCCATTCGGCCATCAGGCCCCCTGATAAATTTAATAATATGAACTACTAACTATACTACTACTACTACTACTACTACTACTACTACTACTACTACTACTACTACTACTACTAATAACTAACTACTACTACTACTACTAATAATAATAATAATAATAATAATAATAATAATAATAATAATAATAAACTGAATTAAATTTAAACACAAATTTAAAATTAAATTTTCAAAATATTAATTATGATGACAAATGTATTCAATTTATAGATCTCATACGAAAGAAATAAAAATTCATTTTAGACATAACATTATTTTTTCTTGCATTTTGAATGAGTTGGATTAGTTGTAGCCAATTAGACGCGCGCAGGCGATAAATAAGGCCTACTCTGGAACCAGACCACTGTGGCCGGCACCTGCGAAAGCTTTCCATCTGCTTAAAAGGTTTCGTTTATGCATTCCGTGTTGGAATCCGAGTGTCTGGGTAAATAATGAGGGCGAGGCAGCAGAGAAACACTTCAACTCGAGGCGCGTGTTGCATCCAGTGTTGCGCAAATATGCTAAATTGTTGCGGATACCTGAGGTGCAGGTTTCAATTTGGGGAAAAGCAGCCGGAGTAATTTGGAAGGGAGAGGATTTTCGTTTGCATTTTGGAGAGCGTGATTGTGTGCGTAGGCGTGGGGTGGGGGTGAAGATTTCGGGGGTGATGAGTTCGGAGGATCCAAAGAGTTTCAAGGGAGTGAAAAATTCCAAAATTTTGATAATAACTGTAATTTTTGATGATGTTATTCATTCGTTAATTATGCAATGTTTTAATTTAAATGTGGCTTCTAGCAACGATATTTGTCACAATTTTATGGGTATTTTATTTTTATTAATGAATATTTTATGAATATTATATTGCAAACTTTATCACGTCGGCTATGTGAGATGTAGTTCTCATTATTATTTTTTTTGCTATACATTTGCTATTGTCATATCCTTCATGGATGGAAGAGGGGTGCTGATTCTGTTTTTAGATGGAGCATCCGTAGGTAGAACCTGTAGGTTTGTAATTGGTAGGGTGGTCCCCATATGTATAGGTAGTACTCGTAGGTTGAGGACCCATAGCAAAACCTACTACTACCTGGGGTGCACCCACACCCCAGATTTCTACCTACGGAGAAAGGAGCAGCTTTTATTTTGGGGCACTCGTAGGTAGAAATATGACTTCTGTTCCGTGTAGCTGAAGAAGAAGGGCAGAGCCCCGGGAGGACCTTTACGGGAAACTACACCGACTTTGCTTATCGTATGGGAGAAAACCAGAAAACTCCCACCAGGTTTTCCGAGAGACAACATGCTGAATATCACAAATGCCGTCGAGACTCCTCGTTTTTTGTAACAACGCCTACAAAAAGCCACCAGCGGATTGAACCTCAACCTTGTTGCTCACCAGCGTCGTACGTTGCCATTCAGACATGAATCGGGAAATAACTTATTACAATAACTTATTAATCAACTATATTTACATAATACATTTTGGGACAATTTTTCTAGAAAATTCATTAAATGTTATGCTTGATAATATCGAATTTTACTTTTGTTTGCATGTTTTATGTTTGTAAGTTATTGATTGGTTAATTATTTATCATTTTAATTTAAGTCGGGATTCTAGCAACGATATTTAAGTCAAATTTTTATGAATATTTTATTTTTATCAACGAATATTGAATATTTTATGAATATTGTATTGTAATCTTTGTCGTGTCGGCTATTTTAGATGTAGTTGTCATTATTACTTTTTATATCATGCAGTTACTGTTGTCGTATTCTTCATGAAAAGAGGGAAGAGAGGTACAGATTATGTTTTTTATGATGGAGCAACCGTAGGTAGAAGTCTGACTTCTGCTACGTGTAGCTGAAAAAGGAGGGCAGTACCTTTGGGGAGGACTTTTAGAGGTAACTACCCCGAATTTGAGTATCATATTAGAGAAAACTCGGAAAAATCCCAGCAAGTAGTCCGATTTATGAGTTCAGAGAGGAGATGAAGAGATTCGAAAATGAATATTACTCCCCGTCTGACATCGATAGTTAGCCTGTCTGAGGAGGGATTTACTCAGATTTTACTTCTGGATCTGGTGTCTGGAAATTGGAATTCTCCGTTTTTATTTCGTGAACAAAAGATGTCACAAAAAGATTTCAATTCAATTTGTGGCATGAAACCTAACATGCATAAGTGATTTCCCAATTTTACGTCATTAATACCATGTCAGAAATATGCAGTTGGTTATGGTTATTAGTTATTGCGATGGTTATTGTGACAATGTGTGTAAAAAACCTCGCATTGATAGACAATCCAGGTAGGAGTGTTACGGATTTCTTCCGTACGACAAGCAAATTTAGGGATGTTTCTCTAAAAGCCCCCCCTCCCGGAAAGCACTGTTCTCCTCTCTTCGGCAGACCGCTTGTGGCATACATGATGCACTGATGTTCCACCCTCCCATTTATAACTGGTATATATACTATTTGGCATGCTGGTATACATACACTCAAGAGCAAAACATTATGACCACCTGTCAATAACGAGTTGGCCCACCTTTTGCGCGCAACACAGCTTCAACCCGCATTGGCATGGATTAATACTAGTTAAATAGCACTTCCACCTGATCACGTGCCTTTAACACGTCATCCAGGCGAGTTCATTGCAAAATGTAGGGGTGGTCATAATGTTTTGGCTCTTGAGTGTACACACACACACACACACACACACATATATATATATATATATGTTTATATTCCTTCTGCTATATATACTGGTAACATAATGGCATTGAGGTGTGGAGAAAAGATAAAGAAAAGTGGTAACAAATACAAATAGCGTTCAGGAAGGCTTAAAGTAGAAAACTGCTGGTGACGCTCGTTGCTGTCACTACTTTCAGAAATGATGTGAAACTCGAGGGTGGTTATGATTCCGCGTTCTGGATGGTTTTACAAAAATACAACACACAAATGCCGAGCGTTTACATCTAAAAAGTTCCTAGGAAAACACTGGTGTGGGTGGGCTATTTATGGTATATATAAATGGAATACAAACACCCACTGATGAGAAAAAAAATAGCATGACTCTAAAGAATGCTTAAAAATGTAGCCTAATGTTAAAATACTATTTCATTAGATCACCAGCTTTTACACCGTTTTACTTCTAATTCATCTCAACACGCAGAACCTCTCTCCAACCCATCCCTAATTTGCAGCAGCTCGCAACCCAAGCCTTAGAGGGGAGTGCCACTCAGAGCGGCACGCACGTGACATGTCACCTGACAACTACCCCACCTGATTCGAGTCCGCCCCTTTGTCACGAATCCTCGCCCTCACTTTTTTTGCCATCCATTTTTTTTTCTCTTGTCTCTACTTGTTCGAAATGGAACAGGGGTGCAGGGGCAGTCCTGAGCACTCAATCATCGCCTGGCAGTGAGCCCTGTACTGTAATTCATTACGGTTACAGTTTATGTAAATCATTGTGTGTATAATTGATAAGGTAGGCTTTGTGGAATGGAGTTACCGTGGTGCTCTATTGCGAGCTGCCTTTGAATTCAATAAGCATACAGATATTAAGCCTACTGATTTCATAGCTGTCCTGTTATTAATTCGGAACAATGAAGCTGATAATTTTAATTGTATTTCCTATCTCTGAATAATTTGAAGTAGATTTAATATTTGTATCTTTTCATGTAGAAGATTTCTGTGTGTGATTCTTATCTGTATGAATAAAATGAAGTAAAACATCTTTATGTGTAAATATTTTATCTGTAAATGAATGAAAGTAAGCAAATTTTGTTTGTGATTATTTTTTGTATATAAATTGGAAAATCTTGTTTGTTTGTTATGCATATATATACATATATATATATATATATATATATATATATTATACATATGCATATATATTTTCAACTTGGCGCTCTCAAATTGGGCACTTTCAAAAGATATGGCTTTTGTAAAACCATAACTGCCGTGTTATTAATTCCGTATAATCAACCTGATGATTTTAATTGTATTTCTAATCTCTGAATAAATTGAAATGGATGTAGTTTTTATGGTAGAAGATAGTGAAATATTTCTGCGTGTGATTCTTATCTATATGAATAAAATGAAATAAAAGCTATGTGTAAATCTTTTATCTGTGAGTGAATTAAAATAGGCAAATTACGTGCATGATTCTTTCTTGTATATAAATTTGAAAATCTCTTTGTTTGTTTATCTAAATTCACAGTTTTTGACTTGGTGCTCTCAAATTTGGCATATACATAAGGTTATAGCCTTTGTAAGACCATAAATTACTTCAAAACTTAGAGATTCCCACTGTTCCTCGTGATTTTTACCTTTTAATTCTGTCAGTGTATTGAGAAGGCTTGAATGCGCTTTAAAGTGGGACTTTTATAGATTCTAATACCCTGAGTTAAGTGGTATTTTCAGTTTTCTTCTGTGACTGGCATACAGGTGTTAAAATTTAGCAGCAAAACATCCAATATACCAGATGGTATACATAAGTTACATCATTTATATTAAACCTTCAATACACAGACTTTGAATGTAACATTTTATTGTAATTTTATTTAAATGTAAAGTTAAACCATGTTTTTATGTAGTCCTTTTTTGTGCGGATTTTTTAGTGTAAATTTTTTTTTGTGCGATACAAAAAAATGCATCAATTGCATATTATGAATCAAAATAAATTTAAAAATGTAATTAAAAGCAGCAACAGGTGTAATTCAAAATAACGTGCAAATTTATAAAAAAAAAATCTAACAGGTGGCTCATCTGATATTAGAGAGTTTTTGCATAGCGTTTTTTTATCGCATATATCGGATACATTTTTCTGCCTAGCGCGCATGCTCATAGGAAACATTGTGCCTATTGCGCATGCACTACTGAGTTATTCCCTATGAATACTGCATACTACTGTAATACTGCACTACCGAGCTATTCGTGTGAATACTGCATACTACTGTAATACTGCACTACCGAGCTATTCGTATGAATACTGCATACTACTTTAATACTGCACTACCGAGCTATTTCGTATGAATACTGCATACTACTTTAATACTGCACTACCGAGCTATTCGTATGAATACTGCATACTACTTTAATAATGCACTACCGAGCTATTCGTCTTAATACTGCATACTACTGTAATACTGCACTACCGAGCTATTCCTATGATCATGTGCGCTAGGAAGAAAAAATATCGGACGCAAAAAATAGGTATGCAAAAACTCTCTATTATATCATCCCATTACCACGAATGTTAATAGATGCGAGGTAGTGCTTCATTGTGAGGTTTTGATTTACATATTTTCTATGTGGGACTTATTTTATGCGATCCCTGTTTACCGTATACATTTCTTTTGAATGTGTTGCAAACCAGCAATATATTTTATACCAGCTATTAGGCAGATAAACAATGCCTTCCGAAGAAACGCGAAACACGTGGCCGAGTCAATTTTATATTACATTTATTCTACTAATACATCATATTCGCTTGTTTGAAAAAATGTAGGGAAGTAGAATATCCCGACAGTTCCAAGTAATCATCTAGATCAGGGGTCTCCAAACTACGGCCCGCGGGCCAAATCCGGCCCGCGGATAGAATTTTAATTTGCCGGTCAGAGGCAAATTAAAAGAAATATATATTTATACATTATATATCCATCTCCTTTTCTACTTTGATTAAACATTATTTTTTTCTTTATTTTTTCAATGGACTGCTGATCTTTTACTTTCTCTATTTGGATATTTTTACCATGCCTTTCAACGAAAATTGCGAAGTAGTGAGGTCAGATTGGCAGGATGAATTAATTGAGTTACATTCTAACAATCATCTCAAGCAGTTGTTTCTAAATATGCCAAAGTTAGAGTCAAAAGTAGGTTTCCCAAATTCAATATCTCACGGTCAGAAAATCAGTGCTGTGTTTGCTTCATCTCATATATGTGAAAAAGTGTTTCCAACTATGAATCTTGGAAAAAGAATTATTTTTGAAGTAGACTGACAGAGGAGCATTTGTGATTTCTTATAGTGAGGTTCTCACTTCTAACCTCAGTATAGGAACTTTTAAAAATTAAATCTCGATTTCCTTCTGTTCATTAACATATTTAAATTGTAATACTTGTATATTGTTTTTAAAATTTTAGCAAAATTTGTCTTGGCCCGCCAACCTTTTTCTTTTTCAATTTTTGGCCCGCGACCGAAAAAGTTTGAGAACCCTGATCTAGATTATACATTTGAAATAAAACAAATTAATTTAGTAAAATTATCATACATGTATATTCATTTCTGATATTTCTTTTCGTGTACATGAATTTTCTTTTTTTTTTATCCTATGCTGTCTCCGACCTCTCGATCATTAGTCGACGAGCAGCCCAATACAGTAAAGAACAACAAAAACAATCACTAAAGGCATTGACAGTAACACAAAAAAGGGATGTTAAGAACAGTAGGGCACATGATGGGTACTCTCCAGTCATGGGCACCCAAAGTCGAAAAAGGGGCAGCTATCGGTAGAAGCCAGTCCTATTCTATATGATGAATCTGTGAGTAATCATGGCCCGTGACAAGTCTAAAGTATACCACGCCGATCCCTCTAAGAAAGGAACTGGGAAGTCTTGTTGACTTATTCAATAGGAAATTCCATTTTTCTCAGAAGCCTTCTCTTTATACAGGTGTAAACCGTTAAGTATATGAAATTTCTCAAATATACTTATTTTTTATCCGCGTAAAACAGAAGATACTAATGTCTAATTCGTCTATGTATAATTACTAATTCGTAGAACATTACTGCACTTAAAATAAAACATAAGATTGCTTATTGGAAATTTTTTATTTCAAAGTAACAAGAAAAGAAAACTTATTATTTTTTTGTACATGCGTGTTGTTGCTTCGAATACTACGCTTTCAGATGTGGTAATAAAAATAGAAATCATGCAGTTGCTTCAGCGTTATTCAGGTTAGAATATCTGGTTTTTTTGTACCCATGTTATGTGACTAGAATCCATACCCATCATAATGGAAATGTTTGCACTTTTCTCTTAAAATCCGTCAGATGGATATAATGGCTTACAGATATATGGTGTCATTGTACATTGCTACTGCTTATGCAGCTGTAAATCGAGCTCCTTTGGCTCGAGAATTCAAAAGCACCCCCCACTAGGAAATTCAGCTAGAAAATTTGTCAAGGAAAAGCAAAATTTCAGTATTATTATTTCTGAAAAATCACGTAGTACTTAAAAAATTTGAATTAAGGTAATGGTCCCCTTAGGGATAAAAAAAAAATTCATATTCCTTCTTCGTAAACATGTTTTTCTGAAGTTAAAATACTTTTATTTTTTAAAGAAAATCTTTTCCACAATACGCTTCCACAACTCTATGAATACCAAATGCAGTTTATTTAGTAAAAGACTATTTTTCGGGAAAAAACCCATCTTCGAATGCAAAGAAAATGAAATAAAAAAAAAAAAAAAGGAATAGGGAAAAAATCCCTAAAAAAAAGCCAGAAAGGGAAGAAAACCTCCCTTCAATCGGGACTTCTCGTTCGAACAGTACACAGAAACGTGACCACTTAGAATTACTCGCTGAGTCAGTCAGTGTTCCTCGCATCACGAAGTCACATTTAGTTTGAGAGTTTTATCCTCAAAATGGCGGATAATTCCTCTTGTTTGAAGACGCTGCTGTGTTTTTTTTTTTTCAGGTTCGGTACAACCGCTGAAAAGAACAGTTTTAAGAGAGAAAAAAGAAATAATATTAATCTTATCGAGTGAAGGCGAGATCTATTTTAGGGGTTTGTTGTGTGAAATAGTCAAGAAAAAATTGGGGTTGTGGTCTTCAATGTTTTTCTGAGAAAATGTTAAAGTTTTTTTTTTTTTCTCATCTAACGTTGAGGCCTTTCAAAAATTGAGTCCACGAATTGGACTAATGTATTGATAAAAATTTCATCCATTAGTTTTTATTAGTTTTTTTTTTTAGTCCTGCATTTTTGTTTTTCTTCTTTGCTTACCACCTTGGTTTGGGGTAGACGGTTTTACTTCTAAGATGAGCAGTTAGTCTCGGAGTCTTGATATACTGGCCAAAAGGGTTCAGTAGAACTTTTAGAAGTAAGATGTTATGTTTGTTCTGAGTCAAATGACAAGATAATATAGTCGTCAGTATCTTTAATGCTGAGATAAGAGAAATTGATGATTTCAACACAGAAAAAGGGAAGATTATATGACACGCAGAATGCACGGTATTACTAAGTTGCTGTTACTTATATGGTGTAACAGCCAGTTGTTGTTCTTACTTAGATGTAGTAATAATCAGTGGTTGTCCTTACCTAGATAGAGTAACAACCAGTTGCTGTCCTTACCTAAATGGAACAACAACCAGATGTTGTCATTACCAAGATGAAGTAACAGCCAGATGTTGTCCCTACTTAGATGGAGTAACAATCAGATATTGCTCTTATCTAGATGGAGTAGCAACCACATGTTGCCCTCCCCTAGATAGAGTAACAACCAGCTGTTGTCCTCACCTAAATGGAGTAAAATCAGATGTTGTCCTCACATAGATGTAATAACAACCAGATGTTGCTCTTACCTAGATGGAATAACAACCAGATGTTGAACTTACCTAGACGGAATGATAACAGGATGTTGTCTTTACCTAGATGGAGTAATAATCAGATGTTGTCTTTACCTAGATAGAATGATAACCAGATGTTGTGCTCACTTAAATGGAGTAACAACCAGATGTTGCCCTAACCTAAATAGAATAACAATCAAATGTTACAATTACCTAAGTGTAGTAGTGACCATATATTGCCCTTGGAATAACAACCAGAGGTTGTCCTTAGAGTAGATGATGTAACATTCAGAGGTTGCTCTTATATAGATGAAATAATAACGATTATGTGCTTACTTAAATATAATAACAACCAGATGTTGTCCTTACTTAGATGGAGTAACAATCAGATATTGTCCTTACTTAGATGGAGTATTAATCAGATGTTGTCTTTACGTAGATGGAGTAACATCCTGATGTTGTCCTTACATAGATGTAATAACAACCGAATTTGCTCTTACCTAGATGTAATAACAACCGAATTTGCTCTTACCTAGATGTAATAACAACCAGATGTTGCCCTTACAATGATGGAATAATAACCAGATGTTATACTTACTTAAATGGATTAACAACAGATGTTGTGCTTATTTAAATATAGTAACAACTAGATGTTGGGCTTACTTAAATTGAGTAACAACCAGATGTTATCCTAACCTAGATGGAGTAACAAAGAGATGTTGCCCTTATCTAGCTGCAGTAACAACTAGATGGTATCCTAGCCTAGATGGAGTAACAACCAGACACTGCCTTTAGATGGAGTAACAAAGAAATGTTGCCCTTATCTAGGTGGAGTAATAACCAGATGTTATTGTAGCCTAGAGGAGTAGCAACCATATATTGTCCTTACTTTGATGGAATAACAACCAGAGTCGCATAAGAAATTTAAAAAAAAACATAAACATTGTATAAAAGCTAATTTCTATTTAAAAATAAAATTTAGTTATGTTTCGTCAATAACTTCTACAAGATTGGTTAATTTACAGTTCTGCGTGGCCCTTTTTTTCTTTTAAAAATTATTTTGTCTGGAATTTTACTAGAATTTTAATGCATTAATTTTATAACTGTAAACTACGTTTAATCAAGTCATTAGTAATTCGATTTGGTGACGAAAATGATATTATCATTATTAGTATTAAATGATATTATTGGGATTCGACTAAAGCTAACTATAAACGCTAATTTTAAAGGTTTTATTTTGATCTCACATACTTTGCACTAGGCCAGATTTTATATTATCTTATACTATAATCCACATTACATTTCACAGATTGTATTGCATACTGTGTGCAGGCATCCCTACGTGTGAAGCCCAATCCTCCCTAAAACAATTCCGTCCCGCCCAATTTCCCAGATTACAATGGATGCGTGTTAAACTGCGTAAAATGAATTGATTTAATTTAGTGCGATGAAGCCAACTCATTTAAATATCTGCATAATGACACTCCGCTCAATTAAAATGTCTCAAAATTACTCTGAGTAATGATGTTTATTTGGTTAATGTTGGACTCTGGGAGATATCGCCATTTAATTACTACGTGCGTAGTCCTCCCGCATATATAGTATATCATATGCAATTACTAATTATAATTACAATGCTTCCCTGAGCTTGAAGCATCGACATAGATAGAATATACATTTAGAATTTTGCTGCTGCTTTTAATATCTCTTCCAAACATAAATGTTTTTATGCTGTTAGTTTACAAATTCATTTTTCATCAACAAAGGTGAGCGTTATATAAATAAAGGAAGGACATGAACAACCAATTCGTCAATACCATGCATTCAGATATTTGCGTATTATGCAGGTCGTAAATGTATTATAATAGTGTATTAAAGATGTATTAGTAATGTATTAAAGATGTTTTAGTAATATTAATAAATATTAGAGTATTAGGCGTAAATGTATTATAGATGTATTATGCTTGTATTAAAGCATAGTGTATTAAAGTAAGTTTAGTAAGGGTTAGTTAATGGTATATTATTTTGTATTATGTATATGTATTAGCAATTAATGGTAGGCGTATTAGAATAAAAGGTGTGTTAGTAATGTACTAAAGGTGTATTAGTAATGTATGAAATGTGTATTAGTAATATTAATAAATATTAGTGTATTAGGTGTAAATGTATTATAAGTGTATTATGCTTGTATTAAAGCAGGTAGCCATAGTAGATTATGTATTTAAGCAAGTTGCTCATGTATAAACCTCCACCATCAACTGCCTCCACTTTAAAGAACTGTTGGACACTGGGGGATATCGTCATTTAACTACTACGTGTGTAGTCCTCCGTATATACTATATCATATGAAATTAATAATTAATACGTGGGCTGAAAAGTTCACAGGCTGACACATAGATGGCGCTACTAGTATTAGATCCATATGATTTTTAGTTTCATTCCATTTTCAGTCCCCACCTGTTATAATAACAATGCTTCCCTATGCTTAAAGCCTCGACATAGATAGTATATAAAGTGAGAATTTTGTTGTAATTATGTATTAAAACAGGTGTATTATGCAGGTAGTAAATGTATTATAGTAAAGTATTAAAGATGTATTAGTAATTAATGGTATATTATTACCAATGTGCCCAAAAAAGGAAGCCTATTTTTTTATTTTTTTGAAAAACTATTTATTCATTCTTCCAAATTTATTTTATCGCCTCCAAAGTAAACCCCTCCGGATACAATGCACTTAGGCCAACATGTTTTCCAAACCTCAATGCATGCTAAAAAGTCATCGACAGGGATGGCCTTCAAAGCGCGCGGCGATTCACGTTGAATGTTTTCAATCGATTCAAAACGGTGTCCCCGGAGTGGTCTTTTGAGTCTAGGGAATAGCCAGTAGTCGCACCGCTTGAATACGGTGGTTGTGGGAGGATATGGGTTTCATTTTGGGCGAAAAAGTGACGAAGAATCAAAGCAGTGGGAGTTGGCGCATTCAGTGTTTTTGGTACCAATCGGAATTTGACGCGCTTGAGGCCCAAAAATGGAATTGATCCTTTTGTGATTCCAACATCATCACAAAGGTCTCTAATTGTAAATAGATGGTTTGTAAGCACCAAATCTTTAATTATTTGGACGTGAGCTTCGTTGGTTGAGGTTGAGGGTCAACCAGAGGGCTCTTCGTCTTCAACGCGTTCTCTGCCTTCTTTTGAATTGTTTTATACCACTTCTAAACTTTTCTTTCCGATATGGGAATACTCACCGGATACTTTTGCAACAGTCTATACGTTTTCGCAAACAAAACCCAAACAAAATTTAATGCAAGTTCTTTGCTCAATTAATTCAAACATTTCAAAAATAGCCGGAATCAGTTTTAGCGTCTCACAAAGCCAAGCGTAACTAAAACATTTATGAATATTTTGAAATTTCACATGTCAAGGACAGCGCCAGTAAGCTAAAAAAAAATTGAAATCCATAAACCTCCGGAATTTTAATTTGAAAATTGATCTATAGCATAATTGGTATTATAGCAATGTATTAAAGGTTTATTAATAACTAATGGTATATGTATTAATATTAAATATGTATTAGTAATATTAGTAAATATTAGTAATGTAATTACTAGGTGTAACTGTATTATAGGTGTATTATGCTTGTATTAAAGCAGGTAGGAATAGTGAATTATGTATTAAAGCAAGTTTCTCATGTATAAATCTACAACATCAACTGCCTCCCACTTTAAATAAAGATATTTTTGTGCTTATTTGTTTAAATTATAACAAATTAAAACAAAAATAACAAACAAAAATTATAAAAATTAAGAGTTCCAATTTTATTTTACTGAATTACATTTTTTTTTTATATTTTCATTCGTAATCTAACGTCATAAAGAAATTTGTATTAATTATATTTCAATTAAAAATAACTATTATGAATATTCAAATTTAAATACGATATAACTATATAAATTCAAAAATAAATCAATAAATAATACTATAAATACTATATATATATATTAAAATATAAATACTAAAATTATTATTTATATTTGAATATAAATAATAATTTTATCATCGCAAAATTTTGCTTTTAAACATTAGTTTAATAATCGTTTGCTTTCGACTTTGGAGGTCATAATTGCAAAATTAATTGTAAAGATAATGTTCAAAAAAATTGTTTTTATTAATTAATTTTATTTTTTAAAATTAAAAATATTTATTAACTAAGAATTATTTATATTATTATCTTTATTGATTTTTTAATTAAAAAAAAATGAATAGAAATAATAATAAAAAAATTCAAAAGAATTTATTTGTTTAAACAAAATTACAAATTTTACGAGAAAATTACCAACAACATATAATTAAAAATTCAGATAAATTGTCAATCGTCTGTTTTTATTTAGTACCATTGTAAAATAATTTTTAAATAAATAAGTGAATCAATTTAAAAAGGATTTTTACTTGATTTTAGAAATTTTCTTTGTAGAAATGGAATATTTTTGAAATGTGGATGTTTGTTTCTCGTATTGCGCTGTGATAAATTCATACAATTTGTATTTATGTTTTAAATTATGTTTATTTCTGTATTACTTTTATATTTTATCATAATAAAATTAAATAAATATTTGTGTTATTCTCTCAATAAATATTTCATACAATCAATAAATATTTCATATAAACGATTAAGCGATTAATTAATTCGATAAATAAAAAGAATGTTATTTTTTAAATAAAAATTTTTCTGAAAAGTTATTTATGACGAAATTTTACATGGATATTTTATTTAAGGTGAAAATTTCTCTTTTTTATTATTTCAAAATATAAATGTTATTTTTTCATTAGATAATTAATCCAAATTAATCTGTTCGGAAAATTGAATCATTCGATAGCTGTTTTCGCTTGTTAAGTATGCATTGCTCAAAGAAATCAATATTTTAGAACTAGTGGGAAAGATAAACAAGTGTAACAGTTATATAAAAAAGGAGATGGACAAACCAATCGTCAATACCATGCATTCAGATATTTGGTTAAGGCAGTGATTCAACGATATAGTAATGTATAAACCTCCACCATCATAATATGTGTGGCTGTGAACAGGGAATCAACTGCCTTTCACTTTAAAGAAAGATACTAGTGTGTGTATTTTTTATAATTTAATTATAAAACTTAAAAGTTCCAATTTTATTTTACTGAATACATCATTTACTTTTTATCTTTCATTCGTTATTGCTTTTTTTTTGTAGACAAGCGTAATGAAGAAATTCTTATTAAATATGTTTCAATTTAATATAAATTGTAATTTTGTAATCGCTTAATTTCGCTTTTAAATATTAGTTTAATAATCGTTTGCTTTCGATTATGGAGGTCATAATTCTAAAATTATTTTAAAAATGCGTTCAAATTTTTTCGCTAATTTTTATTTTAGTTTTATTTTTTAATACAAAAAATAAAAAATAAATAAATCCATAAAAAAATTTAAAAATTCCAAAAAGAATTTATTTATTCAATTAAATAAAATTATAAATTTTGAAAAGAAATTGAAAACAAAATATAATTAAAATATTCTCGAAATCAAATTGTTTGTAAATCGTCTGTTTTATTTAATGACATTGTAAATTAATAATAAAAATAATGTATATAATATATATTATAAAAATTATAAATAATAAAGTTAACTTTAAAGAATATGTTAAATTTTTTTTTATGAATTTGTTTTACAAAAAGTAAAAAGTAAATAAAAAAAAATAAACAAATAAAATCCCAAAAGAATTTATTTGTTTAATTAAAAAGACTATAGATTTTGAAAGGAAATTAACAATACATTATAATTAAAATCTTTTCGAAATCAAATACTTTGTAAATCGTCTGTTTTTATTTATTGCCATTTGAAAATAAAAATAATGCATAAAATATATATAATAAAAATTATAAATAGTAAAGTTAACTTTAAAGAATATGTTTAATTTTTTATAAATTTATTTTATTTTTAATACAAAAAGTAAAATAAAAAAATAACAATAAATATAACTAAAAATCCAAAATAATTCATTTGTTTAATTAAATAAAAACTATAAATCTTGAGAAGAAATGAAAAATAAAATTTAATTAAACTTTCTCGAAGTCAAACAGTTTGTAAATCATCTGTTTTTATTTGTTGCCATTGTAAAACAATAATAAAATAAAAATAGCAATATATATAAAAAAATATAAATAATTGAGGGAATTAAATTAAAAATGTTTTTTATTTGGTTTTAAAAATCTTCTTTGAAGAAATGGAATATTTTTTGAGAATTATATTTTTGATGTTTGTTTCTAATTTTGCGCTGTTATAAATTCTTAAAATTTGTATTTACATCCTAAATTCTGTTTGCTTAAATATTTTTTTTACTTTAATAAATAAAATTAAAATTTGTATATAATCCCCGCTAACAATATTCATTTAATCGATTAAATATTTCATATAAACGATTAATCAATCAATAAATAAAAATAATGTTATTTTTTAAACAAAAAATTTTTTTCGAAACACTATTTATGAAGAAATTTTAAATGGATATTTTATTTAAGATGAAAATCTCCTTTTTTTTATTATTTTAAAATAAAAATATTTTTTATTAGTAATTAATTTAAAATTAATCTGCTCGGAAAATCGTTTGCTGTTCTGTTTTCGCTCCTTATGTGTGTAATGCACAAAGAAATCAATATTTTAACGATCTAGTGGAAAAAAAGTTTCATCTAGAATTTTACTTATACGGTTTTAATTAACTACTCTTTATGAAATTTCCTATTAAAATTTTGTTGAGATATTAAATCTCATTCACTGACTATATTAAAATGTAGCCAAACCAAATAATAATTTATAATTTAATAAAGGATTGTATTATGCATTGTTATCTTCTTGAATAATGAAATTTAATATCATTAAGTTGTTCATATTTTCCTGATAATTTTCTCTTTTAATAATTTTACTTTTATTCATATAATCATATTTTCCTGATTTAATATATTTCTGAGTTTCTTAATAATGATTTTTTTTTGTAAGATTTCTAAGATAAGTAAGTTCAATGATTTATAATATTTGAATGAGACATAGCATTGTCATACCTATTAGCTAGAATATATAAAATCTCGTTAAATGATTATAGTAAATAATTGGTTTCAAACGAGAAAACGTTATGTAAATAGAGGTTTATATAATATAAATAGCTGTTTAATAAATAGGGATTTTATATAATATAAATAGTGGTTTAATAAATATTGGTTTATAATAAAAGCTTATGGTAATATAAATCGTTTAGTAAATAGGGATTTATAAATATAAGATATTGGTTTTAAAACGAGATATAAATAATTAAACGAGAGTTTATGCAAATTCATTTAAAAATAGGGCTTATATAATATAACTGTGCTCGAGTAATTGTATAATATAAATAGTGGTTTAATAAGCATGGTTTATAAATAAGTGGTTATAATCGTTATATAAATGATATTGGTTTAAAACTGATATTATTCAACGAGAGTCAATTTCAAATTCAAAAAATACGACTGTGCTCTTTAATTGTATAATGAAACAAATAATTTGCACAATGCATTACTGTTTTCATTTCAGTAAACTAGAGAATCTATGGGGCTTGATGACCGATCGACCTGGCTTTTAATGCACAGGTTTATGTTCGAGTCCTAACGATGACATGAATGTTTGTAGTGGTTCGAATCCATTTCAAACCGTAAGTCCGGTCTAATATGACTGTAGAGAGTTGAACGTAGGTCTGAAAATCCCATACCGCAAAAAAAAAAAAAACATCTTATGTCTCGAAATCTGCTGGTAGGCAGATGGCCTACGCTCACCATAGAGCTGTTGCACCAATGAAGAAGAAGAATGAATTTTTAACTACGTGATCTATATAAAATATTTAAAAATATATTCTTTGATATAATATATCAGGTATCAAATATGTATCAGATATTATATCAATAATGTATGATATACAAAATACGTTTTTTATTCAATTACGAGTAGCGAAGGAATTTACAAATAGATGTGGCATTAACAAAGTCTATTATTATATTCTGTGTTATTATATATCAGTGTAAAATTATGCATAATATATTACCATAATAATATACTTGATTAATAAGATACGTTTAAACTGGCAACATTTTAAATAAAAGATGAAACTTTAGCATATTACAAAGTCTTGCATTCATAAATTTTTATTTTATAACTACTACTTTATTGGTGCAACAGCCGTCAGCGTACTGCCAGATTTCGAGACGAGAAATGTTTTTCTTTTTACGGGGTAGGGTTGTCAGCCCCATGCCCAATGCTCTACAGTCATATTGGACTGTTACCTATGACTTAAAGTGGATTTCACACCACTACAATTATCCATGGCGTCACAGGACTCGAAACCGAAATCTGTGGTATCGAGTGCCAGAGAGCTAGTCACTCTACTATCAGGCCCCTATTTTACAACTGTAATAAAATTATGTTATAGAAGTTTTGTATATATATATATATATATTTGCTTATGAAGCAAATTTATATAATTTTCTTTCATAGATATTTATGTTATAAAAATTTAATCGTACATAATGTTATAAAACCAAAACTATTGGTAAGTTAAAGTTTTCAATAATTTAAAACGGTGATAAAATCATGTGACTGAATACCGTTTCGTCTTTACAATAGATTTTTAATTAGTTTTTCCCTTTTTTTTTTCTATATTAAAATTAAAACTCATATTCATAGAATGTTGTATTATTTAATTTTGAAACTATGCAAAACTCATATACCTGCATAACCAATACTAGTAACCAGCAGTAAACCAGCAAGGGAATTGACGGCGAGAATTCAAAAAAAAAAATAATAATAATAATTTCTCAAACATCAAACAACAAGCAATTCCATCTTCAAAATTAAATCTTTTACCAGAATTAAAAAACAACAACAACAAAAAGAAAAGGATTCAACTTTCACGTCTCAGTACTGTTTCAATAAAGCTCGCTTTGCAAAATTCAGAATGTAGCAGCATTTATCCCTTTCGAATAAGAAGAAGGAAAAAAAACTGTTTCGAAAGGGAAAAAGGGAAAAAATGGCATTCGAAGGCGTAAACCCGGTTCTTTAAACGTGACTTTCTTCCATTCATTCCAATCCTCTTTACTCCGAGTCTCCGGCGGTGGAAAGACAACCGCGGAAAAACATTCCCGCCAAGCAAGTTGTGCGGAATAATTTTTAGGTTCTTTGATGTGTTCATCTGAACGTGTTTTAGGGCCCTCAAGATGCATGTGACGGGGAAAAACGATGCGGATTGAGAGTGAGGCGCATCATTTATGCAGAACGCAACTCATGCGCAACGAGTTAAAAATTTCACTGAAAAATCCAACCTTCCGTGAAAAATTGCTCGTTTTGGAAAAGTTTCGTAAGGAACTTGTCGTATTTCTAAAAGTAAAAAAAAAAAAAAAAAAAAAAATAAGGTTTTATACTCTTACAGGTTTTATTGGGCGAAAACATACTTCAATGCGTATTATTTATATGAATATAATATCATATATTATATTATCATATGTAATATTATATACATAATATATATATTTATTTATATGAATATAATATTTTTTACTGGTTGATTGTAATTAAAATCACACTTTTAAAATACTGTCAAGAAAGAAGCACTCGTTAGAATGAGTTCAAATTTGAACTGAAGATACTTGAAGAAGAGGAAATGGCGCGGCATAAAAATTAAAGTGTATTAATAAATGCCACTGTAAGCGGTATAAAAGAAGTTAATTCGGTTCCAAGTGATATTTTGAGTCGGATTTACCATCTATTTGGCATAGTTGCATATTAAACCAACTATAGTGTTCAATGTGATTGATTGATCAATGTGTTTTGTTAGTAGAAACCTATCCAACACGGCAAGATCATTTCAAATTGATTGGAAAATATTGGTGGGACTTTTTTGATGTCACACTGTTTCTGCCTTCTTCAAGCATCATCTATTCAAATTAGAAATCATTGTGACGAGTGGTTATTTTTTTACAGCAGTTTTAAAGTGGGACTTTAATTATAATCACCCCTCTCTATATATAAACACATATACATAAGTTATTCAACAACAGTTAGGTAACTTGTAAATTGATAATAATAGTTATTGTTTTCATGTTATTTAAGGTTAAATAACATAAATTATATATGTAATAAAGGTTTGTAGAAGCACATTTTATAAATTTCTTCCAATACATTTAAAAGGTGATAAAAAAAGACCCTGTTTCGTTTTTATAATAGATTTTTAATCAGTATATTCATTTTTATTCTGCTTTTTAAAAAATAAGATTCATTCTCGTAAGAATGTTGTATTATTTAATTTTGAACAATATGCAAAACGTGTATTATGTACAGCAATAAGCCTTCATAAAAATTGACAGCGAGATTTCAAAAAAAGAAAAACAAATATTCTTAAAAATCAAACAACAAGCAATTCCATCTTCAAAGTTAAATATTTTACCAGAATTAAAAAAAGAAAAACAACAACAAGCGAAAAGGATTCAACTTTCACGTCTCTGAACTGTTTCAATGAAGCTCGCTTTTGCAAAATTTAGAATATCACAACATTTTTCCCTTTTTAAGAAGAAGAAGGGGGAAAAACACTTTCGAAAGGGAAAAATGACATTCGGAGGCGCAAACCTGGTTCTTTAAACGTGACTTTCTTCCATTCAATCCCCTTACTTCGAGTCTCCAGCGGTGGAAAGACAACCGCGGAAAACATTCCCGCCAAGCAAGTTGTAGAGGAATAATTTTTTAAGTTCTTTGATGTGTTGATGTGGACGTGTTTTTAGGCCCCTCAAGATGCCTGTGACAGGGAAAAACGACGCGGATTGAAAGTAAAGCGCATCATTTATGCAAAGCGCAACTCATGCGCATCGAGTTAAATATTTCACTGCAAAAATCCGACCTTCCATGAAAAGTTGCTCTCTTGGAAAAGTGGCACAAGGAACTTGTCATATTTTTGAAAAATAAAAAAAATAAATATGCTATTATGTACTAATACTTAAGGAATGCCGTGTGCGGAAAATTATATAAATGCAACAATTATTCAGTATAACAACAATCCCATAATAATACTTGTCATATTTCTGAAAAAAAATACTGATACATGTGTTATTATATGTTAATATTTAAAAAAATTCCTTGTCCAGAAAATATGCGGAATAATATGCTGAAAAATATTTCAGTGCGCATAATAATGCTTGTTATATTTCAAAAAATAATGATACTTTTATTATGTACTAATATTTAAAGAGTGTCTTGTGCGGAAAATATGCGGAATAATGTCCGGAGAATTATTTCAAGGCGTATTATTTATGGAAATATATAACATTTATTTAGTAGATGCGGAAGAGTTTGGTAAGATATTGCACTTCGAGTTCGAAACAAACATCCTAGATTTCGATACCCAAATTGCCACTTGCCGGATCATTCCGGTCCCCCTTAGAGGATGCTCACCTCGCATAATAGATTATAATGAAGTTGATTATTGGACTATTAGGATGATAGTTGACTATTATGAAGCGTCTTGCAGGTAGATAGTAACCAATCAGTTGGAGAAGGATTTTGGTAACCTGGCATCCTTCTTAGCCACCTTTGCAAAATACACAAAAATTTTTTATATTATATACGAAATAAAATTTATATGAAAATTATATTATTGTGTATACTATTCTGAAATAAGCAGTGTGCTTATATATATATATATATATATGATGTTGTCGCTGTTTCTTATTCCACTTGATAGACAGCAACATCAATACCAAGTCCATCAACTCACGTGATCTCATGGGAGGACTGAGGCTTCTGTTGTGATGGAACACACATAGGGTAGAAGTCTGATTTAGGTCTTACTGGTATATATATAATATATATATATATATATAAACTTATAATATATATATATATATTAATTATAAATTAATTTCAAATAAAATTTTAACTATGTATGTTATACATTATGTACTTTTTACAAATTCCGGATATTCTGACTAGTTCCATTCGCCATTAATGTGCAAAATTGTTGTAGATTAGAGTTATCCAGGGAAGGGCTATAATTCTTTTCGTTACTTTCCCCTCCAAACTGGCTTTTTTGTAAAAATCTAGTGTTTTTAATATATTATGAATTTATTATTTTTATTTAATAATAGATAGTTAAATCTTCAAAGTTTGATTTGATTTGTCGCTCTACTGTCATTTTTGCACTATTTAGGTTAATAGGATTGCAAACTACAGTTTAACGTGGATTCGAACCACTAACAAATATCCATGCTACCAGCAGGTTTCAAACCTAAAGCCTGGGTTACCAAGTCCAGAAAGCCAGCCAATTGGCCATCAGACAATTTTTTTTTATTTTTATTTTCTAGAAATAAATTTTCAAAAAAAAAAATTTATTTCTAGAAATTAGTAATTGTAGATAACTCATGAGAATTGAGATTAGAAATAATAATAAAAAAAAAGCATGCAAAAAAATTCAAACAGAGCAATTTGTTGAGTGATTTATTTTAATATGTAATAATTTCATAAAATGCTAAAAATTAATGCTTTTTTAGAAATTTTTTGAATAGGGCTGTGAAAACAGATATAACACATGCAATATTTAGTTGAAGAAATACTTTTAATCATTACTATCCATCTAAAAACATAACTTCAAATTTTGAAAAGTAAAAATTCTGTGAAAATACATTTTCCTTTAATACATTTGCATCTTAAATATTTATTGCAACTCAGAACTTTTCTTCTCAAATATTTCCATGAAATTATAATTTACTCTTGTTGTTCCTTCACCATAATCATTACACTGTTATAAGTACAGTATTTAATAAAAAAGGACATGAGCTTGCAGTTTTTAAATGAACAAAATGCTTAAAACAATTTGAAGCTTGCTTTAAATTAATGCATTTACTTCTCATTAAAAAATGAAGCAAGTCCAAAATCAGAGCGGCATTGAAAGTCCAAAATTTTCCATCTGACTTAAGCCGTTTTCCTTCCAAGTGATCAGAGAAAGAAATTATGAAGTTAAACTTTAAAACCAGGCGTTCACAAAAGCGTAATAAATTGAGTTTAATGGTAATGTTAATCACTTTTAAAAATATGGGAACCTATTTAGCTAAAATATTCATGCCAATAAAGAAATTAAGTGCACTGGGTTGGGTTTCATTGTGGTGAAAAAATACTTAGGGTTTGTTAGGTTTTGGTCGAAAGAATTAAGGTTAACCATTCATGATTTAGTTTCCTAATTTTCCTTAAAGCGATTTACTTGCCTTATTATTATTATTATTATTATTATTTTGCAATAATCGGAAAAGGAATACTAAATTCACAATATTTATTGCATATTCGTAATGAGTTAATAATTAACAGTATTTATAAAATATTCATAATGACAGTATTTGCTTCATATTCATAATTAATTAATAATTGACAATATTTATGACATTCATAATGAGTTAATAATTGTCAATATTTATTCATATTATTTATTACAAATTCAATATTTTTCATATATTTATTATATATTTTTTACATATTTTACAATATTTATTATATATTATGAACCCTTTTGCCTTCCCAGTATTACGCTATTCATCTTTTATATCTTTAAAAGGTTTTATGACTATATCCCCTCGCTCTGTCCTTAGACCCCTCCCAATTTAAGACATTACTCTACTGAAAAATAGAAAATGTCTCCTAGAACTGTTCTCAATATCCTCAATGAGTGCTGTCTTCCTAATCTTCTCTTTCTGAAGGGCCAGACAGCAAGATTCACTTGTTGGCCATATTGTAATAATAATAATATTCTCCTTTATTTACGATGTATTAATTGAAATTCACTAGTTTTTCCTTTTGCATATATTCATTATATTTTATATTAATATTTAAAAATATAAGGCGTAACAATTCAATGGGCATAGACCAAAGGCAATGCTTTCAATAATCATGGACAATAAGTGTGTAGCTTCTTCGTAGCCAAAGATCCTCGTCCATCCTTCAATTGAGGAAATCAGATTTGATGCTGTTAATTTTCAATTCGTGGAATGCTTTCATATTTTCTTCGTTACTAGATTCCAAAAGAATTTTTTCAAAGAAATCTGGTCAGAATTAATTAAATCAGCTCCAATATCTCCAAATGTAGTACAGTTTTTTTTTACAAGTTTCCAGCAAATTTGTAATATTATACAAAATGCAACAAGACCAACAATATTTAATGTAGCAACACATACTCAATGCTTTATATTGATAACGTAAACACAGAAAATCATTGCTGTACGAGATACTACAGACTTTATAGAAGACTCTCTTTCGAAAATTGTTGTTTGCAATAGTGAAGATATCTGTCATTGTGTCGATATATAGGTTACCCATAAAAATATTTAATAATTACACATTGATTGTGTTTATCTTTTATTTTTAACTAGATGTTTTTGCGTAATTTAAAAACATATATTTAGTACAATTGTCATTTTCAATTTAATATCTAATCAATGACCTGTTTCAAATCTTTAATTTTCTTTTTTGTGAAAAAGTGATTCGTAGTTATTTTTTAAAGAAAAACAGAAAATAAATATTATATTAAAAAAAGCTCGCGAAAGATATTTTAAAAAATAAACCAACCTATAAGAAACATCGAATATCGCACATGATTCCACTCGCCCATTCTCTCAAACAATACCAATATCTTGATGAGTAATAATAAATAATAAATTTCACAAATTGCTAATGGAACTCTAAGGGTGTATATATATATATATATATAAAGGTTCCGCAAATTAATGCATAAGTTACTAATTTTTGTCTTGTTGCGGATAGTATATTGCAATATTGAATTAACAGTGCCTGGTAGTAGTAGTAATAGCAGTAATATTAATAATAATATTAACAATAAAAATTAATATTAGTAGTAGTAGTAGTAGTAGCATCTATTTGGTATCTTATGTATAGGAGATCTTCTATCAAGGAATAAGTTCTTTTACCTATAAATTAGTAAGTTTGAAAGTCTTTACTTGTTTTAACAGAAAATATAGACGATGCAAGCTGCTAAATGCTGTCTATGGTCATGTTTGTTCCAAATTTATAACTTCTCAAAATTAACACGAAAATTCCGTTTTAATAGTTAACTGGAAAAAGTATTGAAGTTTTTAAATGTTGACTAAAATTCATGAACATGATAGAATTTCACATTTTCTTCTCATATGAAAATAAAATCATCCTCCATTGCCATTCACGGTTGAGAATTCCTCTTCAAATGCGGGAATATCCATCGGAACATACAGCGCCAAAAATCTTTCAGATCGCACTCTGTCAAAGAGCAGTAAAAGTTTCAAAAACTTTTGGAAATAATATTCCGGGTTTTCTGCAGTCTCCAGCTGCCCTACGCAGAATGAGAGCTGCCATTTTTCCAGCTGTCAGGAATAAAAATGCTGATGTTTATAAAAGCGACCGGATCTTCCGATTCATTGTTTTGGGAATACGAGACAGAAGAAAAAAATGGCGCGATTCGTGTTTTTATTTTTAAAAACTTGGATCACTTTTCTCTAACGCTTCTTTGGTGAAAAAAAAAAAGTAGCGCTCATAAACTTTCCTTATATGGCTTATAATAAACAGAATTAAACATGACAATTTTTTAACCATCTTTTTAAAATTATTAAAAGCCATATTTTAGAAAAACATTAGTTACCACTGATATTTTTTATATTAATAACAAATTCAATATACAAAATCATCACACAATAATTAGTTTCTTAAAAACATTGCATTAATTAAATCCAAACGGAAACAATAAAACTGTTAAACCATCTGTCATTGGGCCGATATACAGGTTAGCCATAAAAATATTTAATAATTACACAATGACTTTGTTTATCTTTTTATTTTTAATTAGATGTTTTTGCATAATTTAAAAACATATATTTACTACAATCGTTATTTTCAATTTAATATCTAATTTATGACTTGTTTAAAATCTTTAATTTTCTTTTTATGCAAACTGATTCGTAGTTATTTTCCAAAGAAGAAAATAATAAAAATAAATATTATATTAAAAAAGCTCTTGAAAAATATTAAAAAAATAAACCAACCAATAAGAAACATTTAAAGTCGAAACAGTTTACCACTGATCCCCTCTCTCAAAACAATACCAATAATTTCATGAGTAATAATAAATAATAAATTTAGCAAGTCGCTAGTGAAATTCTAAGGGTAAAATTGTTTTTAACGTTGTAAGAATTTCATACATACAAATATTGTAATATATATATATATACATATATATATATAAATATATAAGGCCAGAGAGAGAGAGATAGAAAAGACAGTAAAATATATATAGAAAATTTTAAAGTAATGCATAAGTTACAAATTTTCGTTTGTTCCGCATAATATTGCAAAAATGAATTAACAATGCCTGGTAGTATAATAGTAATGGTAGTAGTACAATAGTAATAATAGTAGTTATTGCACTTCTAATAGTAACATTAGTAATAATAAAAATAATAATAATAATAATAGTGCTAGTAGTAATAGTAGGAGTAGTGGTCGAATTACTTGTAATAATAGTAATAATGGGTAGTAGTAATAATAGTAGTAACAGTAGTTAGTAGCATCTCTGTCTTTGACGACTTATATATAGGAGTTCATTTCTTGAAGAAATAAGTTCCCTTACCTATAAATCTGCAAGTTTGAATGTCTATATTTATTTATAAGGAAATACTAGCTGGCCATACAAGCTGATACATTGATGTCTATGGACATGCAAGTTCCAAATTTATAATGTTTCAATTTTTAACATGAAAATTCCGTTTTAATAAATAATTGAAAAAAAAAAAAAGTATTGACTTTTACATGCTACATTATCATGTACATGATGAACTTCCCATTTTCTTCTCATATGAAAAAAATATTTCATTGCCATTCACATGGCTTGGAAAAACAGCTTCAAATGCGGGTATATCCGACGAACATTCCGCAATCCAACTGAGAGGGAGAGATATTTCAAAATCTTTTCAGATCGCACTCTGTCATCTGAGCAGTAAAGTTTCAGAAAACTTTGTCAGAAAATAATATTCGGGTCTCTCTGTTGTCTCCAGGTCAGACGCTGGCCAAACGTTAGATGCCATTTTTCCAGCTGTCAGGAGATAAAAATTGATGTTTATAAAAAACGACCGGATCTTACGAGTCATTGTTTATAAATACGAGACAGAAGAAAAAAAAAAATGTCGTCGAATTCAGTTATCTTTTTATTTTTAAGAACGTGGATCACTTTTCTCATAAAGCCCATTTGGTAAAAAATAAATAACGTTATAAGATAATATACAATAATGAATAAACACAGTAAAATATACATAGGAAGTCTTCGTAAATTAATGCATAAGTTACTGATTTTTGTCTGTCCCGCATAGTATATTGTAATAATGAATTACCAGTGACTGGTAATAATAGTAATGGTAGTAGTAATATTATTATTACTAGTAGTGGTAGTAGTAATAATAGTAGAGAATAGTAAAAAAAAATAATAGTAGTGGTAGTAATAATAGTAGGATTTAGTAATAATAATAATAATAATAGTAGTAGTAGTAACAGTAGTCAGTAGCATCTATTTGGTATCTTATATATAGGAGCTCCTTTATCAATGAATAAGTTCTTTTACCCATAAATCTGCAAGTTTGAATGTCTATACTTGTTTTTTAGGAAAATATAGACGATACAAGCTGCTAGATGATGTCTATGAACATATTTGTTCCAAATTTTTAAATTTCAAAATTAACAGGAAAATTCCCTTTTCATAGTTCACTGAAAAAAGGTATTTAAGTTTTTAAAATTGATTGGAATTCGTGTACATGATAGAATTTCACATTTTTTTTATTCTCATAAAAAAAAAAAAAAAGTATCCTCCATTGCAGAGAGTGAGATGCGCCAAAATCTTTCAGATCGCAATCTGTAAAGAGCAGCGAAAGTTTCAGAAAACTTTGGAAATAATATTCCTTCTGCATTCTCCAGCTGCCCTACGCAGAATGAGAGCCGCCAATTTTTCCACCTGTCAGAGACTAAAAATGCTGATGCTTATAAAAGCGACCGGATCTTCCGAGTCATTGTTTTGGGAATACGGGACGAAGAAACAAAAATGGCACAATTCATGTCTTTATTTTTAAGAACTTTTATCTGAAGCCTATTGGGTGAAAAAGAAATAATGCTCATAACATTTCTTATGGTTTTCTAATGAATACGATTAGGAAATGCCATCTTTTGATGAATGAACTTTATGATTTTTCTACTATGTTTTCAAAACTTTTAGAAGCCCTATTTTAGAAAAAAATATAGTTAATATATATATATTTTTTATATTAAGAGCATATTCTTTTTATATTAATAACAAATTTAAAAAAAAACTTGGATCACTTTTCTGTAAAGGCTATTTGGTGAAAGAAATAACATACATAACACTCTTATATAACTTATATAAATAAGATTAAACATGACTATGTTTGCCAACATGTTTTCAAAATTTTCAAAACCCTATTTTAGAAAAAAAATGAGTTAATACAGATATATTTTTATATTAGCAACAAATTCAAAAGTACACAAAACAATCATACAATATTAATCAATGTTTTATTTGCGTTTGTATTTAATTATCCAATGCTTTTAACAACTAAATGGTGTGTTATAAGCTTTGAAATTAATTAAATTCAAACAGAAACATTTTTCATTCTTATCCCACTCTGTAGACAGCAACATCTAAGAATCAAGCCAAGAACCCGTGAGGTCTCATGGAAGAAGGGAAAGGGAAGGAGTCTGAAGGTAGAAGCCTTCGACTTGACTTCGTGATGTTGAAGAAGGAAGGCAGTGCCTTCCGGGATGATTTGTAGGGGCAAACTACCCCACATTTGCGTATCGTATGGGGAGAAAACCCGGTAAATTACCACCAGGTCCCACGAGGCAAGATGCTGAACGTCACCTGGAGACTCCTCGTTTTTGGAAACAGGGTCCTGATGTCTGAGTGGACTAGCGCTCTGGGCCCTCAGACACAGGTTTCGGGTTAGAGACCTTGTGGCACTACGGATGCTTGTAGTGTTGGCATTCCACTTTAAATGTATATCCCGGTCAAATATGACTGGCGTACGGCTGACAACCCTTAAAAAGAAAACACCTTGTGTTTCGAATTCTACCAGTAGGCAGACGGCCTGAATGGAGCAGTTGCGCCTTTGAGAAAAAGAAATGTCTGAATAGCACAGATAATTTGACCATAATTCAACCTTATCAAATAATGTTGTGTGTTAGATCTGTCTTCTGTGTCCCTCAGTGCGGGACGGACAACCCATGAGGTAAATTGCCTCTCCCTACTCCATCAGCAGACTACTATTCATGGATGGAGGAGGGCCACCTTCTGTTGTAATGTATTACCCATAGGTAGAAGTCGATTTGGCTCCGTGACGCTGAAGGAGAGCTGTCTTCCGGGAAGACTTTTAGGGGGAACTAACCCCCCAGCTTCCAAACTTCTCCACAGAAGGTTTAACAGTTTTAATATTTCTGTTTGGCTCGAAGCGTGGTTCAGTGGTTGGAATACCCAGTGGCTTTTCCAGGGGGTTTCTCCCATATCATACGTAATTACAGGATAGTTCACTGCCCTCCTGCTTCACTGACTCAGAGCCAAGTCAGACTTCTACCACCTACGGATGCTCCATCACAGCAGAAGCTGTACCTTTCCCTCCACTCCATGAGTAGATACTCATGTGATGTCTGTTTCGAAGTGCAGGACACAACAATACGTAA
>BPLR01006849.1:0-27294 GCA_021605095.1 Caerostris extrusa
CACACTCATACGCACATTTGTATACGTATATATAGATTAGCGTATATTAAATTTACTTTTATGTATATTATTTTTCTATGTGTACTAAATTACATTTACAATTTTTCAGAGACGATCCTTAGTATGTCAGATCCCAGCATGTTTCAATATCTCTGAAGCAGCTCAAGAAGAATAGCTGATCCTGAAAATTAATAAAATATTAAACTAGCAATTTAAACAATGTTTCTTGTTTGCTTGTAATTTTAAGTGACATATAATACATTTTTTTAACTCTAGTAGTATAGTAAATTTAGATTAATTAGTTAAGATTTTAAGATTAATTTTTTTTCTAAACAAAGAGCTCTTAAGCACTATGCTGAAATTTCCATTTGATATTAACTGTAAAAATAATCCCCCAAAAAATTTCCAAATTTAAACACCATGGTATATTTTAATTTGGTATGTTTTGATGTTAAAAAACATAAATTAAAAATTGAAAAATTAATATTCGAGAGAATTTTAAGTGCACAGCTTTCAATCCAGGGGGTCTGGAGTCGAAATCGGGATTGCAATATTTCTGAAGGATACCAAATTTAGTTAAATTCTATGCCCAACTCTTTTATAAAGATGGTTTCCCCCCCCCCACATTTCTAGAAATTGTCCTCATAAGCAGTTGGAAGAGAAAATTTGATTTTGATATATTCGGTTATGAAAATTTCTTAGGACTGAATTAATTTTTCCATTTTAATAAAGCATTATTTTTATTTTTTTATGAAATAATAACATCATTTTATTTTTTTTGAATAATAACATTATTTCTTTTTTTATGAATAACAGAACTACGGTGTCCTACGAGGAGTTAAAGAATAAAAATCTTCTATATTTTTTCAATTAAAAATTAAATGAAAGGAAATAATTTTTATTCTTTAATAATAAATCAAGTGGATTTTGAAGGATTTTTCTCAGCACAGAGGCTTATGAAAAACTATCTTGGATGAACAAAGAAACAGAATCTTATGTTATTAAGAAAAAATAAAATTTAATATGTAGTATTTAATATATAGTATCTATGTATATATCTACATAGAGTATATTATAGGAACTGTTACATTTATATAATATATGTATTTTTTGTAAGCAAATTTAGAAATTTTTATGATAAAAAAATCTATTTTTATAGTAATATGAGTTCAGGAAAATTCATTTAATTTATTTTACAAAAATCTTCTAAATTTTTCGTAATGATCCTAGTACATAAAATTATGGAAAACGAGTCAGAAAACGATTAAAAAAATGAGACTCAGAAGTTGAAAATTTTTTGGTTCACTCTCTATCACTGATTAAATCTATCACATAATTTCAATCTTCATATTTTTCAATTAAACATCAATATTATTGAGAAATGCGCTTTAATTTTAGTAATTATAGCTTGTATTTAATTAGAAAGCAATAAGTAAAATGTTTTTTGAGATATTTGGCTAAGCACCAGATAAAAAATATGAGAAATTAAAAATCTCAGTGGTATATTTTTTTAATAATTATTCGAAATGTTAATACAAACATAACAATATCTTCTTATAGGGTAATATTATATTAGATTTTTATATCAATTAGTGTAAATGTAACGCCTTCCCTCATGTAATATGCAATGAATAGTGTTGTCAAAATTCTTTTAAAAGGAGACTCGCATGTGAATTTTTTTAATTAGAAAATATTTTCTCCATGCTGGTGAGGTTAAGCGAATAACTTATAGAAACAAATACTTAACAAATTTCCATGAAAATTCTTTTCTCTCTTCAGAACCATTTGATAAATTATACAACTATTATTTAACTATGTCTCTCTTCAGACCCATTTTATGAAATAAATGTTTTTAAACAAAATTATAACAAAATAAGAAAATGCTATTTTAAAGCACAGATAAATTGTAACATTTATTTCCAGAAGAAAAAAGACAAAAATTTCTTTTAAACTGTTTTAAGACTGAATTTTAAAAGTATAACGGAATTTTATTTGAATTATTATTTAGAATTTTTTCATTTAAATTGCATTATTTTTCTTGTTGAACATATCAAAGTAAATATACGGCATTTAATAAAAGCAATAAAGACAGGATCGTGTGTAATGATTCATTATAAATAGTGCCATTAACGTCAAGTGGTGAGAATACATTTTGACATATCCATAACATTCAGAAGAATTACTTTCAAAGCATTTTTGTACAAACTTAGCAATACTGCGTACCTTTTTTTTGTTGTATATTTTTTCTTTCCCTTTTTTTTCTAACAAAAAAATTTCTACTATTTGTCTTCGTTTTCCAAGTGTTTCTTCATAAATCATATCATCAAATATATTCTTTCTTCCAATTAAATAACTCTTCTTGTGGTTATAGAGTAGAGGATATTTATTTTTCTTCGTTTAGTCTTTTTTCAATTCCTTCTAGTAGTTCATACTCTCCCTATATCCCCTATATATCGTGTTCAAATTTTCAATCTCTAGTAAAATACTTTTTATTTATCCAATTTAATTAATACATTTTAGTATTATGTGGGAGAGAAAAGTTTCTCTATATAAGATATTTAGTAGGATATAAATTTAGGAATAAATACCGTCAGTGGCGAAAGCGTGTGTAATCGCTGGAAAAATGTTCTTTTTGGATTCTTTTTTCAATCTGTTTTTCTAGTCTGATTCAAGGAGTTAACAAAATAGAAAATGAAACATTTGAATAAAATTAGTCAGATAGATGGAAAGTGTGTATGTGGGGAGAGAAAGTGTGTGAGAGATAGAGAACTTTTTCTAACTTAAAAAAATGAAACAAAATTATTTATAAAGGACTTTTTCTGCAATATAGAGAAAAAAAAAAGTAGGGAATTGACTTACAATTTTTTTTATATTGCTTGTTTTTTACATTTATTTTGTCTAGATGATTTTAGTTTCTGCATTCATCTGTTCAGGTTAGTTAAAAAAAATTTCCTTCATTGATTTCTTTATAAGAAAATGGGAATGACTTTCTGCTTTGCTACTCTACATCGAAATCAAAAGAGGATGGTTGCTTATAACAATAAAGTATGTTTTAAAGAACTATTTTTCCCCGCTGAAAATCTATCACGCTTTCCAGTGCTTCAACCTTTCAAATATAATTTTCTACAAACTATTTAAGTGTTAATTCCTATAAGTCACAAATTGTCACTTATTACATACTAATTGTTTCTATAGATTGTAATAGAGTTTCATTTCCAGAAATTTTTCAAAAACTTTTTAAACCCATATATGCTATTTTTTTCATGTGTTTGTTATAATATGATAAATATATATTTTTTTTAATACATCCCTAATTGCAGATCATTACATTTATTGCGCTTTATTAATAAGCAATCAAATTTCTAGTTAGTAAATAATAGACATAAAAACACTAGATTTAATGACAGTCTGACAGCAGTTTAAAAAAAAATTTCAGTAAATGTGTGAAAATATGCTGTGAATACAATGATTTTTAAAAATAAGATCCTTAACCAGTGTTAATTGAAGCACTAGCCAAGAAACATCCAAGTAATTTTTATCGTCAAGCATTTTAAGCAGAATAACTTTTAGTTCATATCAATATGTTTATAATTTTTTCAAATTTGAAATACACATATGTTCTATCTTAATGGGGTTTTGTGTAAAAAATCTCTATTGTAGAAGTGAATACAACTTCTTCAATTTTAAAAACCATGCATCTTTTGTGGATCGGTTGTTTATATTCATAAAGGACTTTTCGGGGTCCCAATATATCGGTTGATTATAGTCCAACAATAACTCAAATTCAGTTAATTATTCACAAATCTATGTCTTAACGGGCAGAATTTAGTTTCTACTGAAATAAATTTGAAGCCCAATGGAATTAGTCAACGTGATTTTTGCAACAAATAATTATAAAGATATTTTAATAAATGAATTGATATTTTTATTTATTAAATACATTTAAGAAAGGAAACATGTTGATTATTTTTGAAAACTGGTCTTAGAAATTTTACAACATTACATATCGAAAATTACACTCATGCCCATAAATTAAGGATAATGAAGTTCAGGCAAAGAAAGAGACAGAAGCAAAACAAAATTGTAAAGTCTATTTATTAAACAGAAGGTAAAGAGCAAAAAAGATGTTATATATTTGACATAATTAATAAAAATTGCGATTTTCACTCCCTGGTGCAAATTTCAAAAAGAACCTATTTACAAAAAACAGTATAACATGATTAGTATGATGGTTAATATGGAGTATGTCTCCAGGACGATGCAATACAGCTTACAACGCCTAGGCATGCTGAGTATCAAATTATCAATCTGATCTTGGAGAATATTACACCACTCATCAAAGCAATGATGAGGTTGACAGGTGACATTCCGGTTGACAGGTGGGAGGTTGACGGGATGCAATTCGTCGGCAAGCCTATCCCACACATGCTCTATTGGATTCAAATCCCGGTGAGTATGCTGGCCAATCCATACGTGTGATATCCTCCAATTGAAGGCATTCGTCTACAATGTTTACTCGGTGAGGACGGCATTTGTCCTCCCTAAACAGAAATTCAGCACCCATGGCGCCCCGAAACAAACGTACATGTTGTTCAGAATGACATCCCGATAGATGTGACCCTCTCTTACACTTTCTCGTTATTGTGACGTACTATCCGCGCTATCTGGTGGTTTCCTGTAATTTGCATATTCTTCTTCAAGATGTGTGTGATAATTCTACAGGGGAAATTTTTATTTTAGAATTCAATTTCTGTGTTATTCTGAATTATCCTTAATTTATTGACATGAGTGTAGTAAGGGAAAAGAAATATGACGAAAACACAATCTATTTTAATTATCTTGCTATGAAGGGAAAAAGAATGGTTTATGAAGTAATAATAAGAGTAAGGTATTTGCAAAATGATTATGAAAACCTTTTTATTTATGTAATTTAAAAATAAATTTATAATATAATAATTCTCCTGAATATTTTTAATAATGCATATACACAAGACAAGGCTTAATTTCTGAAAATTCATTTAATTTACAGTAGTCTTTAGGATATATTTTCAGTGCAGAAAAAAAAATTGGGTAATTTAATTAACAGTTTTTAAAGCATTTTGTTCTTAAACTTAATATTATAATTATTTTTGTTTTGTAAAGATTTTCTAGTCTTAATCTAATCAAATATTTCACAATAGGAATCATGATGTTAAGCAAGCCAACGATCAAAGGGAAAATGATTTTGTATTGTTATAGTAGGTACTTCGTTTTCACAAAAGTGTATGGATGATTGGCCGTGATAATTTTCGATTTTAAATTAAATTTTTTACTTAAGCTCAGGGATTAAAGAAAGGTTAAAAAGTCACTTTTTTAAAAAGCACATAGTAATATAATCTTTTAATATCTTAATTCAAAATTCCGATAATGCAATTTGATTGTAAAAGTCATTTTTGAAAATAGTATGCAAAATTTAAATTGCATATGTCTAAGAAATATATGACCGTAAAAAAGTGTTGGTAAGATCTTTTTATGAATATTTAAAATCTCATTATACAGTTACGTAGAATTCACAATTAATTGAAAACATTCGACACAGAATATCTTGGTTAATTGTGCATTGTATTTCTGAATTAATGATGACAGAATAGTTATTTTCAATTCAAAAAGTGAAGTCGAAAGTGGGAAACTATAAGCCATATTAATTTTCTTTATTCCTTTTTTTTTACTTTCCACTCCTCCAATCCCTTCTAATTCTAATCATGACCTTTTTTCATTCGTCGTCAAATTCGACGTTTTGTTATAAAACCAAGCTAGTCTCTACTAATAAATATAAAATTTATTTTGTTAATATTTTTATAGTTAAAATTCAAAGATCAATTTTCATTGAAACTCTATTGTATAATGTTATTATTTTTCCTGCTATATATTGATATAATAATATGTATTATCTAGTGTATAATGTTCTTTTTTTACTATCGATTAAAAATCTATAGTAAGAAAGTTATTGTACAATAAATTGAATAAGAAATAAAATTCATCTACTAAAGTAAGTCTGCGATATCTGTTGAATTTCAACAAATTTCTCCTTTTTTTAATACTTTAGAATCATAATTATTGTGGCTTTATTGAAGAGATAATTGATTATTAAATTAACGCATTACAAATTATGCTATTTCTTTATAAATATGTCTTTTCAAATAGCATTGCAGATTTCAAAATCAAAAATGATGTAATGTTAAAAATTACCTGATTGATGAATCATATTGACAGATTAGAAGAATTAATTAATTATTTTTATAATTTTTATTAAATTAATTTTAAAAGCATATATGTTTAATATTGAACAAAATATAGTTTAAAAATTGTTGACTAGAAATTCATATTTACTAATGCCTAAATGGAATTAACAATAACATTAAAAAATTTCGAACAGCAGTTTTTGAAATTTTACATGAATATTAACTGAAATTAAATGCTGAAAAATTTATATAAGTTCACTTTTAATGGAATTTTTATTAAGTGCTTCGAAGAATATGTTTAAACAATTAGAGCAAAACTTGCCCAGCAAACGGCAGTCTTTATTTAATTCACAATAAATTATTCTTCGTTATTCATGGAAAAGGAGCATTTTCGGATAAAAAAATCAAAAATATTCTACAATGACGCCGCAATGCTTAAGTACATATTCTTGATTCACTCGAAGATGAATAAAAAATGTCATTTAAACTCATTATTGAGATATTTTTGAAAATTTCCAACAGAAAGACCTAAACACTCAAATTATAATTTATTCTCAACCAATTGAAGTATACGGCCAGAACAGATGACCAAGAAGTCAACTAAAAGGATGAAATTCACTATTTTAAAAACTTATTCGAAGAATTGCACATTCTAATTTATTATAATAAGAGCGCATTCGAGTTCAAGAAAATTATTCTGAGAATAATTATTTTTATAAAAGTGGTTTTTTTATTTTACTCTATAATTAATCATCATTTATTTTTGCTAATGTATTATAGTAAATAATTTAGTATAATAAGATTAATAAGTTTGAAAAAGTTTTATGCATGAAGCGATAATGATACTACTACGACTACTACTAATAATAATAATAATTAGTTTTCTGAAACTAATTTTACATATGACGTTCATTAACATGCACAATGTACGAACAATTTATTACTCTAATTTTATAAACAGAACTGCTCTTTTATTATAGAGATTGATTTTTAAAAATCAAAATTTCATACAGAAATTTTGTAAAAACAATTAGAAATAAAAGTAGTAATTTTTTATCAAGACAACCTGACGTATAATAAAAAAAGTAAGATTTGTCTATTAATTTATGATTAAAATTATTTAATTTGTCAGTAATAAATAAACATAATTTATAATGTGAGTTTAAGAAATTCTGAATAAATACAATCTAACTAAAATTTATCTTCAAATTTACTGACAAAATTTTATAATAAGATAAGACCAAAATAATATATAATTGCTATTATAAGTCTGAATCTAAATGTTATGTGCAAGCAAACGGATGTCACATAGGGAACCTGTTGTTTTTAATTTGCATAATGAATTTTAATTTTTCTTATGAAATGGGAATATAATATAATTTTAAAATATAAATATAGAATATTTTATATATAATATAATAGAAATTTATAATAGAATATAATTTTCAATTAGAAAATTTTGTACTTTTATTTAATGTGCAAAATTGTGCAAATGTACAAAAATGTACAAAGGTACTTTAATTTTTTTCAATTTACTAAATTACATTTTGCTATAGTTTCTATTTTTCCAAACAATCAATTTTTGAAATCGCAATGAAATATGAAAGTTATTTGATATATTTGTCATTTAACTGTAATTTAATATCATGTTATTTATAATTTAATTATCACATATAAAAACATTTCATAAATCTTATGGCCATTTTGACAAATTTTTTGAGAGATACTCCGAAAGAGCAAGCTCAGAAACAAAAAATGGTTACCAATTTGTTCACTTAATATGCTTAATTTAAAAAAGCACGAAAAATTCCAAAGTAGTTCAAGAAAATGTTTATTTAAAATTATTTTCCTTTTATTTCGATGGAACTGAGAAAATGCTAGAAAAACCGAATGATTACAAAAAACTTTGACTGAAATAAGCATTTAAAATGAATCTGTTTCAAAGTTCCTAATAATAGAAGATAATTCTGCTCCTAAAATCTCTCTCGATGAATGTCTGAAATTTGACTAAAAGTGGTTGCAAGATTTTGTTTTGAAACATCTAGAAAATCTTCTGCATATCATTTTGGTCCGACTTTTAAAAGTATTCGTCTATTCACTGCATTTTCATGAGATTCTTTGTGGAGCAAAAATTGATTTCATGATTGAAACTCTCCAATGGATACATCCATATATTGTAGTTTCCTCCACTACCACACCTACTTCCGAATGCTCACGTTTTCGCAAAGAGTATCTCTAATTAACAATACATTCCTGACTAAATGACAATTTTATTAACTTCCATGTCAGCAGAGAACTTTCAGCTCGTTAGCTTCGGTTGTTTGTAATTGTGGTATTTTCAAGGATTTATTATTTAAAAATCTTTCAAAAGAAGACATTCAAATTTTTATATAACAATGCTTAAAAATATTGCTACATATCACTAAACATTTAAAAATACAATAATGAACTTTTCATAATTGATCGTCATGCCATGATTAAGTTGTTTTTATCTTGCTATTCATTCTCCTAGTATTGATTACATATACTTACTTAAATTTGGCCTATGAAGAAATGCACTTTAGAAAGATTAAATAAAAATTTCGCTTTATGTAGTTATCAGTTTATCAATTTTAGGGAACGATTTTTTTTTACCTATAAAATATTATTTATTTGTATTCATTAAAAATATTTTATTTAATCAATAAATCATTACTTATTATCAATTTTTATAAAACTGGTCAAATACAAAAATTATCGTATTAAATAACAATATTAATTTACTGCCTATTTCGTTGATAGAAGCATTAAATGTTTAAGAACAGCAATAAAAATTTTTCCTAATAAGCCTTTTTACTATGCTGATTTGATGAGATTACAATTTAAATCGAGATTTTGAAAAATATTATGTTTCTAGAGAGAAGCCTGTCTTTATCTTGTGAAGCGGCAAATGCAGTCAACTTTACTTACAAAGATTTTTGTGAAAACGTATATTCAATAATAGCAATACAGAAAACAATTTTAATCTATTAGATACCTAATGTAAGAATCACGTTGTCTTGTTCAATATTATGTCAACACTGTTAAATGTTGTCACTCAACATAAAACAGTGAAAGATTGTGAAAGCACAAGTTTAAAATTATTGAATTTCTTAATTTATTTTGTTATTATTTAATATTATAAGAAAAGGATCACATACATTATGACGTTTCTATTTTAACAAGTTTTAATGTAACGGATTTACTGAATTTTAAATTATCTCTTCAAAAAACAATGGGTGTTATAGTAGTTGTAAAATACTGTGTTACAGTACGAGAAATTTATAAGCTAACATTCAAAACAAAATGTATCTTTGCAAGCACATTTCCTTAGGCCAAAAAGTGAATGCAATTAAATTAAGAGTTTTTGTGATAAAAAAATATCTTCTGTTAAAGGGGCAAATATCACCTTAACGTTATTTTTGTAAGAAAATGGTGTTTCTGTAGTCCCGCCCCAAGCAGTGGCACTTCTTTAAAAGCATTATTCATTACGTCGACAGGCATTTGGAATACGGGATGGAAAATACCCATGAGGGAGGAAATAGTGCTGTGGACGAATGAATGCCAGAGGAAATTTGCAGTTTAAATTCAAGTATGATAAGATTGTAGCAGATTCTACCCTCACTGAGTTATTCTATTTTCAATGCAATGGCTCTAATATTACAGAAGAACAAACGCCCCGAATATTTTGCTAATGCAAATATTCTCAGAATAAGAAAGTGTCATTTCAATTTATAGAGACACATTTAAAAGAAAATTTTCAAGTCTCATTTAATGCAAGTAATACCTTTTATTAAATTAGAAGTATCTGAAAATCATTAAAATAATAATTCAAACTAACACTGTGGGCGTTTTTATACGCAATATTTTTTTTTTCTCTAATATAACACTATGTTATTTTTTAAATTGAAAAAGAATTGTTTAAATTCTCCAAAAATAAAAATTTATAAAAATTTCTTTTGTATTTATTAAGTTATAAAAGATACTGCAACAAATCATTTTCGAAATCTATGATCATGATTAACTATAAATATATCATAATTAAATTTTATAGTAGTAAATCTCTTAAACATATTAAAAATAAAATGAAATTTTTCCTTAAGTTATAATAAAATAAAAAATTGTAAAAAATTTTATTGAAATCATTTTATACATTTGATAATAAATATTCTAAATTATACAAGATTTTTGTACTATTTCAGACATTTAAAAACATTTTACGGGGTGAGTAAATATTTATATTAAATTTCTTTCCTGGCAAGATGTGCGTGAGTTGCTTGAGCTTCTATATTAATTATAGATGGGAAACAACACAGGAACTATCATGCGTTTTATAAAAATATATCATAAAAAAACATCTAAAAATCTAAAAATTGTAATATTAGAGCAGCTTGGGAAATGTTAAAAAAATATCATCTTTAAATTTAATTTTTACATGAATTAAAAATGTTGAACATGGAAGAAAAACAATACTAATCTGTATCATATTAAAATTGAGAAATCATTGTTATTTTATCCATCTTGGTTTTTTAGCTCTTTATGAGGCCGAACAATTCGTTAGCAACGCTTTTCCACTGAAAGCTGAGCATGAGAAAAGCATTTATACTTTCTCAACAGAGTTTTTAATTATTTTTTTAAACTTTTCTACTGTCTTCTTTTCCCATAAGTAAAAACTATTTTGAGTTTGTTTCTTATAAATCATATATAGCATGGCACGATTAATTATATTCATTAAAAAAATATTTTATTTTTATTTAATTTTTAATTTTGTATTCTTTTTAGTTCTATAAAAATAAATTCATGTAGTAACGTTATACTTAGTTTCAGAAATAAAACCGAGAAGGCTGAGACAAAAACAAAACAATAAAATGAAAATTTCGTTCTGCCCAATGATGTTTATTAAAACGTTCTAGTTAGAAATGCAATATCTTTAATAGTTTGTCTTTTTCCTCAAAAAAAGGTTTCTTTTTACTTTTATTTGCAAAGTATATGTGTATTATGCTTTTAGAAATTACTTCCAGTTGAGATAATTTAGAATAGAAACTTTCGAATATTCTGTTTCTATACCGAAATGTTTACTAAGAATGCTGTTCTTGAAATATCTCTGTGATGAAATTTTCAAATAATACCATAAATTTGTGTAAAACTAATTTGGATACTTCAAACCATGTCAAGTTGTAAATATTTTTCTGCTGATTATGGGTGTTACTAAGTAAGACTGTATGGCTTATAAATACTATATAATAATATATAATAATTATAATAATATATATTATAATAATATAATATAATAATTATTAATATATATATAATATATATATATTATAATAATTATTGTTTACTCTAGCTTTCTTTCTTATATTTATCTGAAAAGATGGTGTGGTCAATCAAATATGATTTTGTTTACATTCTTCAAATTATATTTTAATACTATTATAATTAGAATTACTAAATATTCATACATAATTAAAAATATAAAGCTTGACATTATTTTTTATTAATAATATCAAATTTTAAAAATTTCTTTGCCATGAAATATTTTACAGTTTAAGACACAATATCTCCTTAAAAATTAAGTACGGTATATTTAATATCAAAATTAATTTTTAAAGTAATTTTAAAAGAAGATTAAGTATAAAAAGATGATTAAGCAAATAGGCAAATGGAGGTAAGAGCGAAAAATATTGAATTTGACTCTCTTATTAATTGTATATATCATTTTCCAAATAAATGAAAGAAATTTTAGTTTTTAAGAAAGGTATTTGAAAAAATCACATGAAAAAATGGAAATTTTATTTATAAAGTATTATTGAAATTCAATGGATAAGAATTAGTGTTGTTAAGCACGTTATATTTTTAAAATTTAAAGATTTCAGAATTTTTTTATTTATTCAATGTTTTGACTTTTTATGTAAATTGTTGCAATAATTTTTAAATGCAAGAAAGAGCCTTTTCCTTTAGTAATAGAGGAGAAATATTTTGTTTTTCACTCTTTCTTTCTGTTGCCTGCTTATTTTGTTTTCTTAATTTGAAATGTTTAAAAACTAATTATTTGTGATAGCTAAATCATGCTGAACTGTATAATAAAACAGGATTATTTTGCTGCTAACGATTGTATTTAGAAAATGCTTCTAATATTCTAAATAAAGCCAGTTTTTCTTAAATAATCTGTTTTTAATAATTCTGTTCTTTTAATTGTTTTTTTTTTTTTTAGAAAATGTTTCACAATCCTTTTTTTTTGTTTTTGTTTTTTTTTTGTTTACACTACAATAAATTAAGACAGCTTTTGATTAGGTTAAGAAAGTTTTGGTTGAATAAATGAATCAGCAACCTGAGACACGAATTTTATTGCCTCAATTATTTTCTATGAGCATCGAAGAATATTTTATTTTAATTTTTTGGCTTATAAATTTCTATTAGAATAGGTTTTTTATTAAAAGATTTTGATGAAAGGCACTATTAATAGCTTTTTTAAAATCCACCATGAGAAGCTGTATAAAAAAATCTATGAAAGAAAATCTTTCTTTGAATATAACTAATATGCGCATAATGTATTTGTGTCAATGATTTTATCAGTGCCCTGGTGCACAGTTAAAACATGGCATGTGTTTTTCAAGACACACTTTCAAAATAAATCATTTGTTTTACAATTATTAATTTTCTTAGAATAATTTAGGAAAGTGTATGTTTTTTCTAATACATTCTCAAAAATCAAAATACATCATGACTGCTTAGTGCCAAAACGGCACATTTCATATCTTTCTATGTGCTCATTGAAGGATAAGATGCCATCTATTGATTAACAAGCAAACTGACACTGATATCCCTTTGACAATATGTGTGTAATCGATGAATCCACTTTAGTCCGTAATCCGCTCGAAAAGGTAGATGAGATCCCCTTTGCACACCCTCTCCCATTCATTTGAATGGTCTGTCAGCGCAACAGCTGCGTGGCAGACGACCTGCCCCCTTTTCGAGCACCGCTTTTCCCCGTGCACATCCTCATCTCCTGGAAATCGAAAAACGCCCATGGGCATGTCATTTTACACGCCCATTTTTCCATTGATTTAACAGACCCCCGTTAACCTTTCCAATCCCTGAACAAAACACTAATGAGAAAGGAAAGCAGTCCTTTCTTCCTGTTTCCGTATTGTTCAGGATGAGAGGATTGCAGCTCATGATTTCCATTTCCAGCGTTGCTGGTTTTCCTCCTTCCCAGTAGGGAAGGAGGAAAACAGATGATGGATAAAGAGTCCTCGGATGACTCGGATGAGTCCGTTTTTCCAGTGCGTTGTGACTTGGAATTCAATTTTGCTGCTTTCTGATAACATGTTCCTTTACTCTTACCCATATATCTAACATGGATTGATGCAACTTACTCATCAAAACAGAGTGAATAAAACAAATTATTTAAAAAAATCATAATTGTCTTTAAAAATAGCTGAATTGAATCATATATCTTTTAAATAATTGATAAAATAATATATCTAAAATTTCTTTCTAATCTCCTTAAATTTTTGTGGTAAATTATTCTCTCATTTTAATCTCACATATCCCATATCTTTCATATACATATGTATATATATATATATATAAATGAAGTATTTTTATATATATATAATGACCCAATTGTAAATTCAGTCTGTTCTTAAAATTGTTCTTTTCTGGCTAATTTCACTTTTAAATGTTTACAAAATACAGTTAATTGGTACAAGCGTTTTGATGGTATTTGTTTCAAATCAATTCTTTTATTTAACATCTAAAATAATTAAAAAAATTTAATTTAAACAATTTGAAAAATTCTGTCGGTGAGTTAGATGGTAAAAGGGGTGGTGACAGGAAGTAGAAAGAATGTGGAACAGATTTTTTTCAATAGTTCAAGATCTTTTTTTTGTATGGAGTTTTTAATGGCTAAAAATATTAATGGATAGCTCTTGGGAATCTGGCAAACTCTTACAGAAATATGACATGAGATACATTTATTCTGACGTCCTTTGGAAGTAATACAGAAAAGGAACACTATTTATTTTAAATATTTTGCCCTTTGTGAGAAAAGAGACATAATCTCGTTCAAAAATTTGCAGGATTTTTTTAATATGATAGGTTCTGTCGGTGAGCTAGGTGGAGAAAAGGAATAGGGCTTGATAAAGGGTGAAGAAACTGATTGTTTGCAAATTTGTTTATTATTAATTTTTCCTTTACTGAAAAAGATTAGTGCTATTTTGAATCATGAATTTTGTTTTCTATCACTGAAGTAATGTGCCCATTAAAGCAAACATTTCTTCCCACTAAGCCATGAAAAAAAAATGGTTCAAAAACCAGGTTCGATAAATAAAAATTTCATCAGTTGTTTCATGTTTTTACAGAAAAAGGTCAATAGTTTTTTTTTCATTTCTGACATATATTCATCCCTCTGTCAGAATGTGTCTTCGATGAAATCTTCTTTTAAAAAATGATAAAGTTTTTATTTGTTATAGCGTCGGTTTCATTAGTGTGGACACATTTTTATTATCTTAAATGCGGGCTTCCTATTAATAATTCTTATGCATTAACAACATTCTGCTAAAATTTTGCAAATTCTTCAACCTTTTTTTATTTTTAAAAGATATAAAAATAACAAACCGTTGAGAAATTTCTTTGCATGATTCCGATTGCTTCATAATAAAGCACGATTATTGACAAAGTTAAAAAGAAATTCGTATACCAAATATGCAATTTTCATTGCAGTGGATCATATTCTCACTAAAATCTGTATTTTATCAAAGCATTTCGATGGTCTCCTCCTTACACTAATAAAATTAATACGTTTTTTATCTGCCGAAAGATTTAGAAGTTTATGAAATCAAGTTTTTAATTGCATGTTCAAAATGAAAGACTGGGATAGTACAAGGAGGGTAATAATGTTTTAAACCTGCAATTTTCAAACATATTTGTCCTGGAGTCCCCTTTTCAGGAAAAAGCATTACTCAGCGCCCATTAGGAAATCTAGTGTTCCCAAGAGAGCAAACAAAAATCTATAGGAAAATGTTTTCTTTTATTTTTTTTTATGAATAATTAATCAATACATATCTATTAAAATATCGAAATTTAAGAAATTCTAAATATTTAGAAAAATTGAATTTACGGCAACGTTATATTTTTAGAACTTTAACAATGTTTTATAAAAGTAGGTGATAAAAGGGGCTGACGGCCGACTGACTAGCACTCTGCTCTCTATGGTATGAGTTCGAGTTCCGGCGGTGCCATGGATGCCACGAACTCATATGGCTGCTGGTAGCCTTGACAGCCTTACCCTCTAAAAAGAAAACAGTTCCTGTTCAGAATTTTGCCAGTCAGACATGATCCATCGCTAGGGAGGTAGTTAGTTAGGTGATAAAACCAAATTATCTCTGCAGAATCTACTGCTTTTTGTTTGACTAAATGCTTTCAAGTTTTTACATATTCTCGGATAACGTTTCATATCTTGTCATTGTAAATTTTGTATAAATTTTTGTTTGTTTTTGTCTAATAATAAAGTTCTTGCCATTCAATTTTTGATATTTGCATTTGTCTAATGATTTTTAGTTTCGTTGCTGTAGCTCTTTTTCTTGAACAATTACTTCTTCTCCCTTCTCTTCGAGAGGTCTAAATACGATACTCTTCAGCATTTTCTGCATTGCGAACGCTATGATGGTTTTGTTATACAATTTGCGTGCAGCGTATACAGGAAGTGGCATTTGTTGAGCAAAATAATCGTGTTGGCCATTTGGATTTTTGTGTAGTTGAGTTGCGTTTTTTATGTTTATATAAATACAGGTATATGTTTGTATGTAAGTTAACAAATAAACAATTGGTTGTAAAACTTCTTGATCAGATATTAAATTTAATATTTCAAGAATTTAAAAAAATAGTAATGATTAGTTTTACCTAGCAAGAAAATACTTAAAAATCAAACCAAGAATTATTTTGTGTCTATTTCCTAAGATGTTTATAATTAACAATTATTCAATTTATGCACTGTTAACTCTATGTTAGGTTAAATTTAGTTTTAAAAATAATATTTCAATTGACAATTTTTGAAACGCCAAAATACTGCCATTCAAATTTTTTTTTGAAATGAAGCCAAGAAAGAACCAAATTGTAGATAATTTTTGATTTACTCCTTATGATACATAAGCATCACATTTACCACTCTGTACAATTTGGATAATACTCTTTACAAAAATGCTTGTGGTACATGGCTCTTTAAATTTCTATCGTTGAAAATATTTTTGATATCAAATGGAACTATAAGATAAATTTGTATTAATGCAAATTTTTATACTTTGTCTTTTTATTGCACACAGTTAATGTTTTTACTATCGTATTTATGTCACACAATAAATACTTGATTTATCTCTTTTATTTAGATTGAAAAACTAAATCAGCATTAATAAAATTGAAAAAGAAACGTAATTTCCTTTATTTAAGTTCATTTTAATTCTGTATGAAAACAAAAAAAAAAGGCAATTTAAAAACTGAATAATTTGATGCTGCAACTGCCGAGTAAATAAAATAAATGTGTAATGAAATATATAAATCATATTAAATGAAGTGATAAATTACAAGAGTTTTATACTTACTACAAGAGTTTTCATACTTTTTACAAGAGTTAGTGTATTGATTTTATTACTTAAAGTTTTTGTTAATGTATGAATGCTAAAAGGTAATTTCTGAATTAAGAGAAACGTCATTTTACAAAATTTTTATTTTGCAATTTTAATCAGAATTTAACGATAAATTTTGATAACCAGAAATTATGGATTTTTGTTTGTTTATAACTTTTGAGTTTTTTATTACTACCTAGATTATTAATGGGTAAAGAAAACAATTGAAACGCTGGGTTTCATATATTTTTAATTATAAGAAATACAAACATTTACATAAAAGGACAATCTCTTGCTTTTTTATGAACTAGGTTGTTATGTAATACATATTTATAGACATAACAAATATGAGCTTTATTTTTGTGAGGAGTACGGGGAGCGTGATATACTTCACCGACAGAAAGAAAACGGGTATATTTTTTTGTATGTTCTTTATTATGCAATGTTCAGAGAATGTGGAAGCCAGGTGAGGAGGTCTGTTTTGCTCATGCTACTCAATAAACTGATTGATTATTTGCTCAAGTGACTCTTTCTATTTCCCCTTTCATGGCACTGATCAACAAAAAACAGTTCCGATCCGAAACATCTCTCCGCCGTTAGATCACCAAATCCCTCTCTAAAGAACTGGAACACATCAAAGTATGCCCCATATTGTCTATACACTTTTGCCATTTAAGGGCAGGCTATTCAGGCCGATGATATAAAGAGATGGACGAGAATCAATGAATTTCAGAAGACAAATTTTACACCAATGCCGGAATTAAATTATTTTCCTATGAAAAAGTAGTCCAATTTGAAGAAGAATTGGTAGTCTGGTGGGCAGAGTTTTAAGTCTGGGAAGTATGGAGGATGGTGAAGTTCAAAGTCAAGTTCCTGTAGTTTTGTTACAGTCATTTGTGCAGTGTGTGGTCTAGCGGTATCAAGAAACAGGATAAAAGTTGATCTGTTGACGCATCTAAACTGTTTTTTTCTTAAAGTTTTTGTGTCATTTCGTCCAGTTGGTTTGCAGTGCATTTCTGCTGAGATCGCTGAACCAGATTTCATGAAATCATTTCTGAATCGTGCCTTTGCTAGACCACCAAACATTCAACATCAGCTCCTTTAATGAATATTACGGTTTGCAATGTACTTGCATATTTATACTTGTCCATTCACTGTGCTGAACGTTTGTCATAGTCATTTTGGGTTAATTTCTCAACACAAGTGACAATTCGATTCAAAAATGGATCAGAAATGTGATGAGAAAAGCAATATCAAGCAAGTTCCAAACTCTTTAATTTCTGTTTTTCCCTTCAGTTCTTGTGAAATCCGCTTAATTAACTTTTTTCTTCGCCGATTTGAGTTAAATGATTTAATATTGTTTGCTTGCTAACACCAAACTTCAACGATAATTCATAGATTCTCTGAGATGGGTCACATTCAACGGTGACATTGAGTTCACCATTATTGACCTTCGATACTTTCGACCGCACTGCTTATTTGTGAGGTCAAAGTTACCTGTAAGAAATTTTGCCATCCATTTTGATACTGTCTGCTGCTAGTAACATTGAAGCCAAATACTCTATTAATTTTTCGAACGGTTTGCGATGCCATACTTCCATGTGGAACTCACAATTTCGAACTTTCAAAAAAAAATATTAAGCCAACATCAAATAACAAGCTGTTAATTTTGGCATTACAATTATTACAAATTTTATTTTTGGAAACCCAAAATAGCAGGCAAGGAAGCGTAAATTTCTTCCCGAAGCCAAAAAGAGACACTTTGCTTTTCTCTTGTTGTTCTCATCATCTTTACATTAGAATAACTATTAATCCAATTTAACGAGAGAAATGTCACAATAGATAGACATCGACTGTGATTAATGCCCTTTTTCGCGCTTTCTATTCTCCGAAAAATGACTCCGGGGATAATTGATTAAATTTTTTAGTTCCGATTATCAGTATCGGATCAAGAGGAAAATCTTTCTTCCAGGACTTCGTTGGAGAGATATTTAAATAACCCTATATCGTCCGAGATTCAGTAATTTCCATAAAACGATTGTGAAGAATGGAAAATTGTAGGGTGAATAAATATCTTCACTTCCTTTTTGTCGGCGTCTTATAATAACTGCAGAGGAAGAAAGAAAATTACTTCAACAACAGGTGGATGTAGCAGACTTTATCCCATTTTATTTACTTTATTCCCGTTTATTTAAGACAAAATTAAAAAAGGAAGCTTAAATGATAACATAGCATGAAGATACGTCATTAGTCAGGGAACATATTAATATAACTTATAATGTCCCAATCAGACATTAAGGTAGAAGTTGGGTGTTTTTGCTGCAATCCTACAATGCTGGTTTAATAAATTTCAACAGAATGAAACGAGTTATTAATCAAAAGCAGTCTATTGAATGCAGAAATAATTCCATTCGTACATTTATCATACATATGTCTCTTTGCTTATGGTAACCCTAAAATGGTTTGTGCTTTTAAATAAATATTGGAATCCATCTTCCATTCGAAAGGTAGACGATCCAATTCACTAAAAGAAAGAGCTATCGAATGAGAGCTAAACTCAACTGCAAAAAGAGAATTTAAAAGGAATTTTTAATTTGCAGAACAAATAATTTATCCAGAAATTAAGAAAAATAACTTGTGATTTAAATAAAAAAATTATGACACTTGAAATTCTCGTAACCTTAAAATCTCTCAACTTTTGATTACCTATTTATTTTTGATGAAGAAAAAGAAATAAGATAATATTTTTAGTCAATTTTTATTTTTCAAGTGGAAACTTATTTGAATCAAAATTTATATCTTACAATTTAAAAATACATATGGAATGAATAACGTGTGGCGAGACTGAATGATAAATGTAGATTTTGTTTACTATTACAGAGCCACAATTTCAAATTATAATGGAAAAAAATATTTGCAAAAAAATAAGATAATAAAAGGGAGTTTATAAGAAATTACGTTGATGATAAAATATAAACAAAACACTTAAAGTATATTATATTGTTTTTAAATTTTTGTCTATGTAGAAATTTTGCATGCATTTTATTTTTAAACATTTTATATTCCGGATTCTTTAAATATCCTCCAAAAATTATATTTTCGCAGAAATAAATGAATCCATTGTGGAATTTAAAATTGACATCATTAGACAGGTCTATTATTTGTCAAGTACTTCTCAGTGAATATTGTTGATACCAAAGCTCCCTTTAGAAAGGAGTGACGAATGGTATGTTATTCCAGAAACTTTCATTCACTATAATTTTAGAGCGATATTAAGATTTTTTTTCTTTTCATTATCGAGTCTGTAAGGCAAAAAAAAAAAAGCATTTGAAAGTATTTTTATGATGAGGAATGTTTCATTTTTGCCACTTGTTAAAATTTTGCAAAATAGGAATTTCTGCCTATTTTGAAAACTGCCAGGTTATTTATATTTCGTAAAATCATTAGAATATAACTATACATTAGAAAACATAAGAAGTACATTAGAATAGAAAATAGACCAGAATTTTCTTATAAATGTATTTAAGCTGCTTAACGGGGGCCAATTTGTGATGATACTTACAAATATTCAATTGGCTCGAACAACGGAAATAAAAAATAAAAATATTTTGTATCATGTTACATAGAAACTCACTGGAGAGAGAATTAACACTTGCAGATATATCTGATTAAAAAGGAATCTATCACAACATATTAATTTATGTGGTTTATTAATATATATTAATTAATTATTTTCATTAGTTATCTTACTTTCTGTTAAAAATATATTGAAATATAAATAACAATAACATAAAACGTAGTAGCATTTAGTAAGTGCACTAATGCCGCAAAATAACCATAACCACTAATTTCACTCTTAAAAGTCGAAAAACTAATTTCTCTGAACAGGGAGTGGAACAGTTTATTTTTATGTGAAAGGCATTAATGAGCAGCACAATGATGTGCTTCTGTGCGTCACTAAAAGTGTGGCGTCATATCCAATGGCAAGTATTGAAATCTCTACTGCATATTCACCTTTCCTCCACGTGGCAACTCTTTTTGTTCACCAAATCCTACTGCGCTCTCCCTCTTTCTTTATCCTAGAGCCTAAACAATTACCTTCTCCTCTCAAATTGCCTCCCTCTTCTCGGAGATTATTTTCTTTTAATGCCACAAAGATTTCTTTCACCCACCAGAAAAAGGACAAATCTGCAGCTTAAAAATGACTGAACGGACGATATTCAGATAACTATTTCCATTTGCCGGCACACTTCAATGATGTATTTAGTTTCCTCGCTCACGGCTCTGAATTTTACCGATTCTTCAGTGCACCTTAATTTTTCTTTTTCTTATTTCTCTTCCCTTATATTTGAATGAACTATTTATTTCCATTGTACAAGAATATGTGGTTCTGGTATACACACACACACACACACACACACACACACACACACACACATATATATATATATATATAAAACTCATGTTTGAGAAAATTGTAACGCTATCCATGAAGGAATCGTCATAATTGAATGAAATTTAATACACAGTTGAGTGGGTAGTGGGTACAAAATAAATGATTAAATGTTCAAAGCAAACAAACAATAACAAGAGATCGGAACCGCAGGCTTTGTGTTGCCACCCACACGCCGCATAGTGCTGCTACACGAAGTGGCATGAGTCAAACAAATTTTTGAATGTCTGCCTGAGGAAGAGCATTCCATATTGTTTGTATGCGCATCCAAAATTCGTCTGCAGAAGCAACAGACGAGGATCACGAGCGAGACGCCGACCAAAAATCCCACACATGTTCAATCGGCGACATCCGGGAATACGCTACCAAGGAAGAAGCTGTACCTGCCGCGTTGCAAAAAGAAGGATTGAACAGTCCTAGCGATATGAGGGCGGGTTCCGTTGAAATACAGCGCCTGGCAAGCTTTGAAGGAAGGGAATAGCTTGGGGCTGTAGAACTTCACTGATGTACCGGTTGCTGTTCAGATTGCCCACAATTCTTAGCAATTGAGATCGTCCATGGTATGCTATGGCATTCCCAGACCATAACCCGGTGTTCGTCCACTGTGGCGTTCTATAATGCACCCGGAAGGTGGCGTCCTCACCGGCATAGCGTTCGACACGAATGCGGGCCATCATGGCGCCACAAATTAAAGCTTGATTCGTCAGAAAACACGACATGCTGCCATTCAGCACCCCCAGTCTCTATGCTGAGCGCCTAATAGCCGCAGGCGTCGATGGTTTAGCATGAGAGGGATCCGTATAAAGGTTGCAGCAGACGCTGCAACAGACGTCTACGAATTGATGAAGCACACAATGAAACACCTGTAGCTATTGACCACTGTGCTGTCAATTGTCTAGAGGAAGCTGTACGGGTCCGTCAGCGCCATGCGGACCAGGTGTCTATCATCGCGAGCTGACGTCACATTTCGGAGTCCACTCCCGATTTCCGAGCTGTCCGACACCGTCCGTCCACTGCTTCAAAGACGCATCACTGTGTTGCTGTTACGCTGCACACGAGCGGCTACTGCACGATAAGACAATCCAGCTTCACGAAGGCCGATGATTCTCCCCGTTCAAACTCTCTGTAAGAAGTTGTTCAAATCTCGCTCTCTTTCGTCGAAGAGGCATAACGCGTGAGCTAACGTCTACCACTAGCAGATAACCACTCGATAATCATACACGCCTCGCTACAGCCGTCTATTTATTCGGATCCATCCGCCGTTCAGAGGGCGCTGATCAACATAAACATGCGCTACGGATTTGAAATTCTAATCATTTGCATATCATGCGCTAATTTGTTCGAAAATTTCAGCTCTCACTCGCGCAAGTCCTTCATGGTGTTGCAATTTTCACAAACATGAGTTTATATATATGTATATTTCTGTCAAGAAAGTTTCCATGCAATCAGTTACAAATGCAAAAGGAGCAGTTTGATGGATAATGTTAGCTGTAAAATCTGACAATTGAATTAGAACAGACAGAAGCTTTCGATGCTGGAAACGAGCACGGTAAATCAGTAAACAAGGAAGTTATTTCGTTGAATTTGAGAATGAAGATGTCATCCCACAAATACCATCTTTCGTGTCTTTCGTCCCACTTTACTGTTCCAATAAGCAGAGGGCAGATATCATGTTCCTCTTGAAAAATCTCAGTCCAATATTTAAAAAGCAATGATTCGAACAAAATCAGAAGAAAAATATGAATATTATTCTCCTAAAAATACTTTTCTTTTACTCAACACAAATGGATAAATATTTAATCTCAGTTTATTTGCCGTAAAATTTTTTTTTTAACAACTTCTTCAACAACAGAAAAAGATGTTAATAGTACAAAACGAAACTGTAGAATAGCCAGTTTATTATTTATAAGATTTTTTTAAAAGAATTCTAATTACTAATTGAATTTTTTTAATTGAATTATTAATTAATCAATACTAAATTTAATTAAAAATTAAATCCTGTTTTGCTGATGAAATTTTTATATATTTTTAACAATTTTACCAAAAGAATTTGGAATATTTATTTTCAATTATGAATACCTCTTCATGTACAGATTGATTTTGTAAGACATCAGGAATCTCTGAATTTCTGATTGTGGCAACAAGCATCATTTCTTTTACTTTTCGTTATGCATAACATTTCTGCAGATATTCTGAAAAATTAAAAGAAATCAGAATTCCTTAAAAATATAGCATCGCTTTAAATTATTCACATATTGTTTATTTTATGGAAAAATATTTTTTGTAATAATCATAACTAATTGCAAAATATTCTGTATTATATTAGTAATCAAAATAAAGCTATCACCTTGTAAAAAAAAACTTCATTCCTCCAAAAACTTCTATGTAAAAAATGCATATAAGATTTCATTTATTATGCAAGGCTTTACTTTATTTGAATAATACATAGAAATGATTCCATACCAAAATAACAGTAATAATATAATAAATTTTAAAATTATCTTTTAAGTGTCATTGTGCTACAAATTAGAAATAATTTGTATTTATTTAAAAATTTTAATGCATTATCATTGTAGTATCAAATATATAAATGCCTAATACTTAATTTTTAATTTAAAGATAAAAATACTCTTAATTATTATATATGAATTAAAAAAATTTGATAACATATTCGATGTATGAAAATGGTCATTCTGGAGATTTTTGTTAAGATAGGTCACCGAATTTAAACATCACTAGAAAGGATAATTTGATTTTTTAATGAACATAACTCATATATAATTTGCCTCTATGCCTGTTTCTTTCTTTGCTCATGCCTGTTGCCCCAAAATTAAATATACTTCTCTAAAGTATTTCTTTGAAGAGATTTTCCTTCAAATATTTTCCACAAAATAGGAATAAAAACTGTCGAATAAATGCTCCTTCTTTTGTAATAAACATAATAAATAATGATTTGTTTAGATAAAAATCTCAACATTTTAGAAAAGCCGTTATATGTAAGTTGTTCCATACAAAGCTCTGAATTTGCATATGTAAATTCGCTCAAATTCACAAATTGTTTCTTTTCCTTTTTTATGAATGGTATTTCATCTTAAAATTTAAATAGCTTTTAATTAAATGCAATATTTAAGTAGTTAAAATTTAATTATACCTAATCCATAATTACTATTATAACTATATTAAAGTACTTGGTATTATTCATAATACTATAGGTAAATTTATAACTTTAAGAATATCTTACCAGTCTCTTGAAAATTAAATTAATCAATGCAAAAATAATTCATATTTGATAGTATTTGATTTTATTTTTCAGACATAATACAATATTTATTATTCATAATTAAAAATTTGCTAATAATTAAATCAATTCTAATACTACATGAGTTTCATAAACATTCTCAAATTACTTTCTTTTTTTACAATTTTTCGTCTTAATGAATAATATTTAATTTTAATATATAATATGTTTTCTGTCACGTATTAATAGAACTTGTGTTAAAATTCAATCTTTTTCTAGTCTTTTATCAATTGGGTTATTAATCAAATTTAGTATATTCTTGATTGAGAATGGGAATCTTTTTCTATAAGCAATGAATAGCTAAAGTTATCATTTATACGATAGGCAATGAGTACTATCGACTGTCATGTAATATTTTCGCAGAAAGTTCCATATATTCTTTTTCTGCACATCGTTGGATATAATTTTACAGTGTGAGCATATTTTCAGCGACAGATGATAATGAAAAACATTTATCCTTATAGTTTTGATGCAATTTATTTTTGAATTTTCTTAAATATATTTTAATCAGCAGAGCGAAAAATGCACAAATCTTATTGTACTTTCAATCGCAGCCATTTAATCATTGCAGACAAAATGTAAATTGTCTGGATAGTAACAGTTGCATATCAGTAACTTATGAAAAGTGACATGCATAAAAGAATTATAGAGAGGGAGATGTTGGAATCTGAATGCTATACTTGCTTTCTTTTCAACGACCAGTTTTATATATTTTTCATTTCAAAGAGGCATTCCCGCATTGGGTTGCACCAATAGCTACTAAAATGGTTCTCTTCCCAGCCATAAAAGAATACGCAAATTGAATAAAACTGAACTCAAAATATGTCAAAGCGAAAGAGATACTGTTCTCCTTTAAAAAATGTATTCCATGCTATATTACACTCGAAGTGACAAAAGTCATGGGATAGCAATATGCAAATTTTCAGATGGCAGTAGCATCGCGTAGAACAGGTATAAATGCGCAGTGCTTTCGCAGAGCTTTCATTTCTGTTCAAGTTATTCATGTGAAGAGAGGTTTTGACGTGATGATGACCGCACGACGGGAATTAACAGACTTTAGACGCGGAATGTTAGTTGGAGCTAGACGCATGGGGTCATGCCATTTCGGAAATCGTTAGGGAATTCAACATTCCCAGATCCACTGTGTCAAGAGTGTGCCGAGAGTATGAAATTTCAGGCATAACATCCCACCATGGACAGCGCAGTGGTCGAATCGCCTGCACTTAACGACAGAGACCGGCGACGCCTGCAAGAAAGTCAAATTCTAACAGACAAGCAACACTGCGTCAAATAACCCGCAGAAACCAATGTGGGACGCCAAGGGACTTGTCTGTTAGAACTGTGCGAAGAAATTTGGCTTTTGGGCTATTCCAGCAGAAGACCGACCGAGTGCCTTTACTGACAGAACGACATCGCTTGCAGCGACTCAAGTGGGCACGTGAGCAAGGTCGAAGCTGGTTCCTGATGAATGGGAAATCGTGGCCTGGTCAGATGAGTCACGATTTCAGTTGGTAAGAGCTTTCGATGGTAGGGTTCGAGTGTGGCGCAGACCACGAAGCCATGGACCCAAACTGTCAGCAAGGCACTGTCTGCTGGCGGTGGCTCCGTAATGGTGTGGGTGCAGTTTTTCATGGCATGGACTTGGTCCTCTGGTGCGACTGAACGAACATTGACTGGAAATGCTTATGTTCAGCTACTTGGAGATCACTTGCAGCCATTCATGGACTTCATGTAGCCAAACAAGATGGGATTTTTATGGATGAAATGCGCCATGTCACAGGGACACAACTGTTCGCGATTGGTTTGAAGAACATTCTGGACAATTCCAACGTATGATCTGGCCACCCAGATCGACCGACATGAATCACATCGAGCATTTATGGGACATCATCGAGAGGTCTGTTCGTGCCAAAAAACCTGCACCATCAACGCTTTCACAATTATGGACGTTCATCGAGACAGCATGGCTCAATATTCCTGAAGAAGACTTCCAACGACTTGCTGAGTCCATGCCACGTCGAGTTGCTACACTTCGCCGGCGAAGCAGAGTGGCCGACACGATATTAAGAGGTATCCCATGACTTTTGTCACTACAGTGTATACATCATATATAAAAACTTTTTTGGAAAATGATGAAGTTCGAATGTACCCTTTCAGTAAATGACTTACAATGAAAAAACAATAACAGATATGAAACGCAATGTTTATATTATATATTATGAGAAATATATTAACTGATAAAAAAATAAATAGCTTTTTATAATTAAAAACATCATATTTCTTTGTTACAAATTTTCATTAAATCTGTTTAATGTAGTGTACGCACCCGACTAGAGGCAAAAAAGTGTTTCAAAATTGATTAATAAGTTTATAAAATGTAAGAACAATAATTACATATTTCTGTGTTTATTAATTCCCATGTTTTTATATTTTATTTAGTATGTTAAAAAAATATAAGAAAATTCATATTCAAAATTATAAAAGAAAATACTTTTCTTTAAATTAAGATAAAACAGAAACTTATACATGTAGCCTTTTATTGCTGTATTAAATTTCCACCCTTGTTTTGTTAGAGTTGTATCCCTGAATGTGAGGAAATTGATTAATTTTCATAAGTACAAAAATCATCAGCTTTTATATGTACAAAAATATAAATATAAGTTTTATATATACAAAAAT